>NIUQ01000140.1:54650-71675 GCA_002796945.1 Plectus sambesii | reverse complement strand
TGGGTGAGGTAGACGAAGCCGCTGTTCACCGATGTTCGAACAAGCGTCTGCTTTTCCCACTCTCCTCCGCTCATTATCTCCAGCACTTGTATGTCCACTGCAAATGAATTAAATATAATCACACGCTTCCTACAATATACTGGAGCATTGCAACAACTTTGAGATTATAAAATTAAGTAACACCTTTCTCCACAAGAATTTTAAAAAGTCGCAAATCGATAATATCGTCGCGAATACTGAGCAAAGATACCATTTTGTGTAAATTAAGATAACTGTCATAAAAACGTCTTCCGCAAGCACTCAATATCTCGCTACATTCCATCCCACACACTTTGTAAAGAATGAGTCATAGCAAACAACCAAAGAATGCGGTGCTTCAAAGAGCGTGGAAGTGACAAAGAGCGCAAATAGCGAGACGAAAACGACTGAGAACAATGCCAACAAACTGACCAATGTGTCCAAGAGTCTGTTTCTGGTCGAGGGCGCGCAAATCAGGGTTGTAAGTGAAGACGTCGTCGACTGGAGCGAACACCGTGATGCGAGCATTGCTGTCTTCCATATACGCCTGCGCGACTGTATACCGACCAGTGAGAGCTCGGAACTAAACAGTTATCCGTCAGTCCATCGAATACCACTGAAGCAGCTGGCTTACTTGCTGCAGATCTGCGATACGTTCCATTTCCACCCATAAATTGGTCGAAACTCCCGACACAAGGAGCATCAACAAGACGAGATCGAGCAACATGACTGATGAAGACAGCGGTACACGGCTCCACAGCGACTCTCTCCGCCTAAAAGCTCCGTTAGCCTTTGATCAGCAAATACACACCTTACCTGCTAAACTATGGAGGCCTTTCGTTTTCCTCTTGTTTAAACGATCCAACAACAACTAACCAATTAGGTAAAGCTGTGCAAATTGAGAGACTTTGAGAGTAAATCAAAAGCAACACTACATTATACTTGTTACCTAATTTAAAAATAACACGAAATTTGGCACTTTTGGTTGGTCGCTTAAATCAGAGTGTCCGCTGTATCCGAAACGTACAAACCCACGGCAATTCACGTTTTGTACTAAAGCGCGCTATGATGTTGAATACTCAGTTAACAGTGTTTTTTAATTATTTAATTATTTCTCTTAACTTAATTAAAAATCTACGCCGTTCAGCAGTTGCAATATTTTACGCTCGTTTTAATGATATCCTGATAATAATTTAATAATACCTGGCTATCGTCCCAGCTCTACCACCAGTTTTTGTATAGAGGTCCTATTTTATCATTTTTGCTTTTTCGATTCAATTCGAGTTCTAATTCAGCAAATGCTATCAGTCGCAATATTAAATTTGGAATCGAAAGCTATTTTTACTTTATATTGACATTTATTTATTGCTGAGTATTTTGTACCACCAGTAAGTTCGCTACTGTTGCGCCGTTGAATTGCCGTGAACCGAGTCACGCTCACCAAAACGCTTTCAGAATGTGTGCAGTCTTGATTCAGGCACGAAATGTCTGCAACCGAGTCCTCTACCGCTACACTGTGGTGGAATGCGGTGTGTGTGTTGCTGTTTGAGGATTCGTTCATATAGCGCTCGTTTGTCGTCGAATATAAGAAAATATGTGCTGTTAATTGATAAAATGAATATATATAGTTCAATGCATTTAGCCTGAACTTTCATTTGGTGCAAAATTATTCAGTAAATCCCTTTATTTTTAGTTAAAACTGCCCGTCCACCCACATGTCAATCAAGCTAGGCTAGGCTCAAGCGTCCAGCGATTAGGATTGTCCAGCTTTGCTGCAGACTTATATTATTGTTGATTCGCGAAAAGTTCTGCAATATTCAGTTGAGATATTTTGTTCTCAGATAAGAGAAACAGCACGGATCAAGGATGCTATCAGCCACCCAGCGTTTGGTGATGGCGCGCTCCTTCGCGACGACGGCGCTTCGTCGGGCGCACGACCACGCTCACGTCATCAGAGCTCATGTTGGCCAGACGCCTAGCGGACCCGTGCACGATGGATGGGCTGGCGCGGTACGTTCACACTTTGTTTATTAATTCATAAAGTGTTGCCAAAAACCATCTCTTGATATTCACCATTTCCATTTTGATAAGTACGCTTTTCAATTCAATGAGGGCACTTTTCAGTTCAGAGAGGACGTTTTCATATTAATTTGACTTGAAAAATGTTCTTAATAAGTTAGAAATGGTGACGTATTTTTATTGAAGTTCAGTGCATACTGATCATCTCTGCGCTATTATCTTTTTAAGTCTCGATTACCTTGTAAGTTGCGGACCTTCAAAAATCGCCGCAGTGTAAAGTAGAATCAACTGCTTTTATAACGTCGATTAAGGGACTGGCTCAAGGTCGACGTTACAAAGACAGCGAAGTTATAGAGGCAGTTG
Organism: Plectus sambesii; assembly: GCA_002796945.1. NCBI lineage: Eukaryota > Metazoa > Nematoda > Chromadorea > Plectida > Plectidae > Plectus > Plectus sambesii. Next base: position 69,275 of record NIUQ01000140.1, on the reverse strand, counting down.
ATACTCAATGTGCATTAGAATAGCCAGTACAGCGCGCGGTAGGGCGAGATGAGGGGAAACGGCACTATGACCCTCAAGGAAGGCGGACTTCGCCATAGGAGCGAAAATTAGCCTCTATTGGGACAATGTATGCATCGTTCTAACGGGCAGAGACGAGATGCTGGTCATTTGATCTTCCCTACCGCGTGGAGGCTATTAGCAGCCAGCGCCAAAAAGGATCGACATTATAAAAGCAGTCAGATCAATACTAAAACAGTCATTAGGACCGCCCAAACATCGACGTTACAAAGACAGGGACGTTATATGAGCAGCTGACTGTATAACTTTCAACGCGTGCATTGCGGGGAGTCTTGCTATAGAACCAATATTGAATGGGATTACATACACATTATGGGCGGTAAATCGTTGACCAGAACTTTGAAGAGCAATCTCGGCGAGAAAATCTATTTTGAAAAGGTTCACGATATCATAAGCATTGTGAAAGATCTGGAACTCTATTGCGATCTCCATTAAGTATTCTTATCGTGTTTAGAGTTTGCAAAATACTGATTTTTTTGAGTGTATTCATTTTGGTCGATAAATTTAATCCAATTCTTTCACCGTATAACAGAATTTTAATTAAGTTGCATGCTACTTATCGTAAGAAACTAGCAATAAATAACCCATATAGGTTCAATGGTCATTTATTCGGTTATTTGAAAAAAAAATTATAAATGCACACATATTAAAAGTTGTTAACTTTTTCTCAACGCTAGAAAAAGTGAGGGTTCTAAAAGCAACACATTCTCATGGACTAGTAGCATTGCTTTATTCATTTTTTGCTTGCAGACGATGCCGTTCAACGTGAAGAACAAGTGGGGCTTCTACTTCCGATCCCTCATCTTCTGCGTGTCGGGATTCTGGCCCCCCTTCGCTATCGTCCACTACCAGCTCCACAAAGCCAACGCCGGACAGAAATAGACACCGCGATATTCTTTTAAGTCGCGGATCGATTAGTCCTACTAGGGCGCAGCAGGCTCTTGGTTCACATTTTTATAAGCTCATTCGTTCTCTTCAACAGTTTTTGTATGCGACTCGATTATTGATTGATAGAAATTGAGCCTGCCCTGTGTGTTGAATTTGTAAATTTACGCACTGTAGTCGTCGCAGATTGAGATTGAATAAAGTCCTGTTTGTTTACCTTCGTTCGATCGGAATCACGCACCCGCAACACTAATCTATCAGCCTCGCTTTGATGAGGTAATTGATATTCTTGGAAAGCCGACAGAAGAGAGAGTGAGCGAGATTGCGCAGGTGAAAGTTGTATGCGGCTGTTAAAGTCAATTGCAGCCCTATATTTTAATATGATGCCGACGCATGCTAGCCGCATCTATCCTATCCCTTCGGTTAATGTCAGGATAGCTGGTGGTACGTTTAATTCATATATGGGTGATCAAGTTGTCCTTAAGGCGTCGAACATACTTCACAAACGTCTATATTTTGTAACGCAAAAATGAAAGCATCGTGCATTCATGATAAGCGTACCTCTGTCACATGTTGACATTTTTGAAATATTATCGGTTCTATCCGGGCAAGAATGCCTGCGCGGTGTACCGAAAGAGATTACAGTAGGTATTCTGTATTTGAGAATTGATCTCTCCTGGTTTTTTATACTGTCGGCATTCTTGGATTTAATCCGAGGATGGATTGCGCAAGTGTTTATAAGATTCCAACAAATGGAAATGATTTATAAATTGAAATGAACAATATTGTTTCTACACGCCTAAAATAATATCCACGTGATTCGTCAGTGCAGTAAAAGCAAATGGAGGAGGAGCCGATTGAAGTAGCGAGAGCGCAAAAGAATATTGGATGCAACTTTTATTACATCGAGACCGTGCTTATTCACATGGAGCGCATTCTAGGGACATTCTAGCGACAGTGACATTGCCCTCTTCGCTCACTTCTCACTGACATCCTGGCGGTACGTTGCTTGATGATCTTGGACCTTGACGCTCCAACGTTGCGTCGAGGCTCAATTGCCCCCAACTGTACCTAAATGAATCGCGACAGTGAGTCGCGCTGAGTCAAGCGAGTGGTTTTTTGAGGTGGGCGATTCTCTGGGGATAGGATGGGTGATCGACAAAATAATTATGCGCTACTTAAGGGCCTGTGGGAATAGGCTGGTAATGGGACTGCGTAGCGGCGAGTGGACGAAGCAGAGGAGGCAATCAATTTGGCGGGAACGAGCGTGTCGTCGAGCGCTGTCCAGACCGGGGATAAGGAAGGGGCGCCAAGGTGCTTATCCCAAATCGCGCAAGACGCAGTATCGAGCGACCCGGCGGTGAGAGCCCCGCCGTATCCGCTCCGGTTTCCATCGTCAATGCCCGGGCGCACGGTGGTTCCACAGTCGCCACTTGCTGTCTGTTTGCTCGGCGCTTGACTCGACCAGCGACTTCCGCCTCCATTACGCCTTCATTCCTCTGGAACACCTGTTGCCATTCCGGTTACGGTCTAGCCTCTCTCTCCTCGCTTCTTATCTCATGGCGCCAGACGCCGCTGATAACCAGCGGAGATCGGACCAACAAGCCTTTTGAACCGGTTTGTTGCGCTTGTTTGCATCCTATTGTGCTCGGCGGTTTCGCATTCGGTCGGGCCAATAGGGACATCTGAAGAGCGTCGTGATACTTCGATCGGCGCGCGAGAGGGGAGTAACCCAACGGTCCGGGGTGGCTAACTGAATCGGGCGACCGTTCGCTTTGTGTGCTAATTCAATGATTTGGGGCACTGTGGCCGGTCAAGAGTCGGTCACGTCGTCTTGTAGCCGTCTAATTGCAGCGTGAACGGCAATTATCGCGCGCGGCGACCTCCCGCGACGTGTCGAAGCGGCCGAATCGGGTGGCCGGCGGCCCGGCTCAGCTATGGCAGCCGTCACTATCATGCGGTCGTGGTCGGTGGTGCAACTGCAGCTGCTGCTAATGGCAGCGCGTTTTGTTGGTGAGTTAGTGCTTATTCTATGCTCGTAATTGTTTCGATCAGTAACGAGAAGGTGAAGTTTTGGTCTTGAAGCGGTAAAGGTTAATGGTGTGAACGCCGCAGCGAATATGCTCAATTTAGCTTTCGATACTAAGTGTGTTATGGTGTTTCCTTCGGCTCTCGATTACTGATCGAAAAATTTTTGACTACTGACAGTGTCATGTGTTCCGTTTCCGAGAGTCTTTTACCTTTCTGTCCACATGTCCTCGTTTGCTTGAATGACATTTTTGGTCGTTCCTGGTCCGAGGACTGCGGCGCAGCGTACTCCTCATGCAATACGCCGTGTTTACGTTTCTTTCGAAGGGGCGGGGATCTTCGGCGCTTGAGCTGTTTCATGCGCGAGCGCTGTTTGGACGGCGTGTTTCTTCTGGGTTTTCTGGTGTCAGCGGAGACGGCCGCGTCGGAAGAGGAGAAACGTCGGTAATTGCGGACGTCAAATGGACGGCTAAAGGGAGAGGGGAGAGGAGAAGGGGGAGAGGGGGATGACGATGGCGATGGAGTACTGAGTGAGTAGCGGACGCCAGTCGATTGATTTGATAGCACCGAGAGTGGCGACTGACTGCAGGCGAGTAAGTGAGCGACTGTCAAGTCGTCGCTTCCTGGCCGCGATTGTGCGCGGATTGTCGTTGGCCGACAGCGAGACATGCCGGTGCCATTAGAGGGCGTACTGCATTGACTATTGATGCCGTCGCTGACCGCGCAGCGCGTCGACGATACGTGCACAGGAGCGGAAGTAATCGGCGATTTCTCATTGACGGCGGTGTTTCTGGCGTGAAATCGGTCCGCTTGATCGCGGTGGCGACAATCGCCGCCGCAGCTGCGCGTTTGTCTTTCTCTGCTGGTCCTGTTTGTCGTCAACGCCGTCGTTGATCGTTGTCGCGTGCTGTTCATCGCGCGCTCGACCTGCTCGTCCCTTTCGGCTCATCTGCTTCTGACTGTGTGACGTTCGATAATTGTGGTTGTCACACTGTGATCGTCACACTGTGATCGTCCGCTTCAATCCGCAGTGTCCTATTCGGCGACGAGCGCACGCTGTTGGTGGTGCGATTGTTGGTGCGATTGTGCGACGTGGAACGGTCATGGTGGTGTGTGTGACGCTAATTTCGTCCCACGAGTCAGGCTAATCACTCGTCGCCGCCTGATCCGCTGACCGCGTCAGCCGCCGATCTGTCGCGTTGAACAAGATGCCGTCGTCAACGCTGTTGCCGACCGGTCTTATCCCGCTGCTGATCGTCCTACTCAGTCGGCAAGGTGCGCACTCATTATTTCGACCAATTATTCGAATGATACAGAGGTGTAGTAATTTCGTGGAGAGGGGTGGAATTGAATGAAAGCAATGCGATAGATGCGTGCGATGATTGGCAGATGGGCCGACGTGCGCGTTGTTGTTGACAGTCGAAGAGGCAATCGGCGTTGAATCTTAAGCGAGCAAGGAGTCGACAGAGCCGGGGGACTCCTCGACCGCCGCGACCGATGCGACGGATGCGTAAATAGTGGTGGGAGCGATTGCGGCGCGTGGCGTAAAGGGATGGGTCGACGTGGGCGCAAATTAGCCGTTGAATCGGCGGCGACGAAACGACGGCTTTCGAGCGACGGTCGCTTATCAAATCGCGTTATGCAACAATGCGACGAGGTGGCGCCCGTCGCGGTCGCCGTCTAATGGACGGACGCGATGATTTAACGGCGACGGCGTAAATCTTGCCGATGCGCGTCCAATAAGCACACATTTGCATCGACCGTGATGGATCTCTAAACGGCACTCCGGCGTCGATTTACACAATCGCGACGCGGGTGGGCGATTGGTGGCCGGCCAGTCATTGCGGTGAGCTTGGAAGCTCGCTTTGGACGTGCGCAGACACCAACTTGTGGCGGTGTGGTGGAGACGACGCGGCCAAATCGAATCAAGCGTTAAGCATGCGCCAAGATGCGCCCCGTTTCCCGACCGGCCGAGCGGCGCTCTTGTCTTGAACGTGGCCGTCGGCTGTCCGCCCGTAGCGTCTCAGTTGCCGTTGCGGCGATCAAATAGCGCAATCATGCCCGAAACTCTTCTGCCGTCCGTACTCACGCTGCCCACCATGCTGTGTCATATTTTCGACGGTATCATTGGTTTTAGTTTTCAGCTCTCAAGGAAGTCTCAGTTGTTTGCTTCGAGTATAGACGGACTTTTTCGATCAGTAATGAGAGTATAAAGTTTCGGTCTTGTAGCGATTAAAGGTTTGTGGTGTAAACGTTGCAGCAAACGTGCTCAACTTAGCTTTCGATACTTAGCAAATTACGGTGTTCCCATCGACTCTCGATTACTGATCGAAAAATGTTGACTCTATGTGCTTCGAATAGTAATAATGGAGTATTTTCAGCATGCAGCCGATTCCCCGGCCCGCTGTTCGTCGAGCCGTACATGGAGAACATTACGGCCGTGAAGGGGACCGACGTCCTGTTCACTTGCCGCGTCGCGAACCTGGGCAGAAATATGGTCAGTGCGCGGAGGAGAATCGATGCGCAGGGCGTACTCGTTGAACGTTACTGCTTTTAGGTGGCTTTCTTACGTGCCGACGACCCTCCTCGATTGATCGCGTACGACGAAAAAGTGAGGAAGGATGCGTGCACGGATGGAGAAACATTTGTTCACGGGGGCTAATTTGAATTTTTAGGTATTTCGCCAACGTCACAAGTACGAAGTGCACCCGCGCGTCAACAACGACCATTGGGTGTTGAAGATAAAGAATGTCCACGAAAGGGATATAGGGGGGTATATGTGTCAGGTGAACACGGAGCCGATGATCGTTCAAGTCGGATACCTCACTTTGCAAGGTCAGCGCCGTGTTTTTGTGCTTTTCTTGTGTTGCTGTTCATCTTCGCAGCTCCCTTAACCGCGCGCGTCGACGCGTGCGGGCGCCGATTGGGGGATTAAGCCTTGATCGGCTTTTGGCGCCGATCGCTCCATTAGTCGTGCTGTTGTTTACGCGCGCGCATGCCCATAAATTCGATCCTCCAATCTTGGCTTGGCTTCTTGGCGACCGTATGCCGTATGTCGCATGCTCCACTGGGACAATACGCACACACACGTGCGCGCTGGCGGTCAATTCGACTACCTCCACATGGGGTCTTTTGTGAGGGTTGTGAGCAATGTTAATTGCCGACCACCTGTATTCCGTGGCTAGCTTTTATAATTGACCGGGATTGTTTGCTCTAAAGTCAAAATTTTCTATGAGTAAGAAGACATCTCGCCAGGTACCGTAGTTGGCAGAAATGAGCTCATTTTTTCGGTGCTTGAACACCGCTTTTCACCAAGAATGATAGTTTTTGTTTACTTGGGTAAATTGATAGAAAGAAGCGCTATCGACATTCGAAGCAGTTTGCCTTATTCAATCTAACACTTCTTGTTACTGATGGGGAACTTTTGATTATAGTTCCGCCACAAGTGGACAGAAACACGGCTTCGGCAGTGGAGGTGCGCGAAGGGCACAACGTGACGTTGGCGTGCAACGCCTTTGGTAATCCCACTCCAACGGTCATATGGCGAAGACAAGACAGAGGAAACATGAAAATTGACGGCGCCACCGGTTATGGCGGTTCGTTGCGGCGCTAATTTCTTGTAGTAGAATATTGCGTAGTCTTTTTCTTTTTCAGTCAGTGTGAGCAACGGCTCCGAACTGACGCTCACTAAAGTGAGCCGTCTGCAAATGACCGAGTACGTGTGCGTCGCCAGCAATGGCATTCTGCCAGATGAATCATGGACAGTCAAGTTGCATATCACCTGTGAGTCGATGTCGCCTCTTAGTGTTGTCACATTAATATATCTTTTCTTCAGTTCCTCCAACGGTCACTCCGCAAGCAGTGCAAGTGTCCGCGGCGAACGGTGGTTTCGCGATTTTGGCGNTGTTGTCACATTGATATATCTTTTCTTCAGTTCCTCCAACGGTCACTCCGCAAGCAGTGCAAGTGTCCGCGGCGAACGGTGGTTTCGCGATTTTGGCGTGCAACGCGGACGCGTGGCCTCGACCGCAGTTCCATTGGGAGAAGGACGGTCGCACTTTGCCGCACATTCGGTCTAAATACGAATCAGTAAGCAGTTATAGTAGTCATTTCTTAGTCAGTAACAAGAAAATGAAATATTGATCCCGTAGATATAAAGGTTAATTTAGTTTTCACACTAAGCGTGCTATGATATTCCCTCCGGTTCTCTGTTACTGCCTAATAAATAACGACTATAAAGATAGTCTCTAAATGTAACAGTGCCATTTGTATTTAGCACGAAGAAGTGGGCGATTCGTACGGTAGTGTAGCGAAGCTCAAGGTGTCGCAGCTTGGCTACGAGGACTTTGGGACTTACGCATGCGTGGCGACTAATGAGCAAGGGTCTCACTCGGCGGTCATCGATCTAGTCGGTAAGTAGCCGATCGATGTGGCGTTTGCTGCAACTGAACGCTGCACTGCTAGTCGCCCGAATTGATTGTTGTAGAAAGTATCGCTTCCGATAACCGCCTGCCCGCTGTCGTTTTAGCCGAAGGTGAGTATTTAGCAATTGCACGCGTTTTTTGCTCGTACACGTCCTTGTCTGTGTTCCATGCTGTGTCGTTTGTGCTGTCTCAGTTGAATTTTTTCCTCAATTAAGTCAAGGTCGATAGAAATTTCTCAGAAATATTGTCGGAAGAGTGACATTTCGACAAAATACGACTTTATACTCAACTATATGATGCAAAAACCGAAGACTGTGTAAAAAATGACATTTCGGAAAAATCTTCAGTCAGTAGGCAAAAGGCGCTCTTGTTTTTCTCAGAAAAGTCGATAAACGCAAAGTGAAATAAAAGTTAGTTTCTCATAGAAAGTATCGATAAGTCGATAAAGGAAATTCGATATACCGAGACAGCACTGCATGTGACTGCACTCGCATGAAGTCGACCGGTGACGTCTGTGTCTTATTATTGTTATTGTTGCAAACTGTATACACTCAAATGCAACGTTGAATGAGTCGTCGTTAATTTGTGGCACTTGATTGATGACGATTTTCTTGCCCGAATGATTGAATAATTGTCGTTTCATGGTTTACTGCGAGATTTAGGCTCAGGTGACGACAACGACCTATTGGCCGAGCCGTCCGAAGGAGAGGATGATGAGGACGACGAGGACAGCGAGCGGCGAGTGATAGTTGATGCTCGCACGATGCGACCGCCACAGATCAGCAATGAAATTGCTGCGGATGAAGGTGGTTGCGGTTGCTTCGCATGCGATAGTCTACTAGCTTTGCCGTGCGCGCCCTAGTAATGTCGTTGTGTTATCGGATTTTCTCTTCGATTGCACCGCCTGCTCTGCTTTCTCCCTTTTTCCGCTCCTCCAGTTCAACCCGCTGTGTTTTAGGCGTCGGTCACCCAGTCGTAGATGATTCCATCACTAGAACTAACGTACTACGTGAGTAGCCCATTATTGATCGCTCGTATATTATGCCGGTCTCATTTCAGCGTCAAAGGACGAGTCGTCTGCCGCCGTATCGCAGAGGCTGCTAATGAATCGAGCAATTATTCCTTTATTGCTGCCAGCATTGACTCTTCTATATGCATTGTCGTCGTCGTCTTCGCTCCAACTAAATATGAGGCCGTGAGTCGGCGAAGAAATTACCGAGGCTGCGCTACTCGGCGAGTGTTGAACCCTTCGAAGCTGGTCATTCGCCGTTCCGTCTATTGTACTCAAGAGCATTGGAACACCAGAAAAAGCATCACTGCCCGCGATATGTGTGAATCCGCCGCTTGAATCTGTATACAACGTGATGAATATCGATTCAGCCGTGATCAAATGCTAGTTCGAATAGTGGATGCATTGTTAATTTTCGTAATCCGATTTTCTGTGTACAATGAAGCTTTGATTTGTAAATAGAATATACCGTAGTTTGTTTATGTGCGAAGCACCGAAAGAGAGTGGCTTTAACTCCGACGTACGGTGTATGTTTCCTCAGGTACGCATATGGCTTGGTGATGACCAACTGTTCGCTAGCGGCACGGGGGGGGGGGGAGGAGTGGAGGTGTAAGTTACGCGTTGGGGGGCGGTCAGTTTTGTTTGTTCAACTGACGGAATGCAGCCGCCATCTGACGCGCCGTGGGCGATTGCGGCCGATGTGGCGCGCCACGACCCATCCCACGCGTGTCTCAATGAGACTCAGACACAGCCCTCACTTGGCGACGATGGTGGCCGCGCCACGACGACGACGACGACGGGCGCCCATGCACCCCTGTGGCGGATAAAAAAGCGATAGATAATCGTCGGCCCGTCTGAGGTAACCGCCGACATGACCGCGGCGACGCGCGCGCACTCTAGTGGCGATGGACTCAGTGAGTGCGAACAGGTTGTTCTCAACTGCGCGCACCGCGCGCGGCGTGCAGATCGCGTAGATCGCGTCGCGGCTCCGCGCCGGTGTTATTTGCCTTGGAACAATAGCGCGCTGAGCGGTGTCAATCGGCTCGCATCGGGCGCCACTCGTCGGACGCTACCGATCTCGCTTTCCACGCCGGAAACTGACCGATCGAGCAGCTTCGGGTTCGGCTTCGGGTTAGCCCCTGGGCGAGCGGGAAACCCGACGCGTCCGTCTAATTGATTCGCTTGCGCCGATGACCTCGTGCGCACGCCCGCCGCTCAGCGAGGCGTCTGCTCCCTTCGATTAGACCGCTTTTACCTGGCCGGCCACCGGCCATTAGCGACCGGTTGCAGGCGATGGCGGCGGCGGTGGTTCATCGAGAGCAGATGGAACGATCCGTTGTGTACCGACATACCCTGAGCAACGCGGCGCCTCATCATTCGCCTTACCAGTCGAATTGGCCATCTATGGGGTGGAAGAACGAATTGTCTCAGGTGGGAGATTGATTGGCTTAAAGATTGTCTTCAACTCATAGGCTTCTTTATCTGTTACAGCTGGATAACACGGCGTCGCCATTGAAGACGATTTACTTCACGAACGGAGGCAGCAACTGCATGCAAATGCGGCAGCCGACGTCGATGGGACAAGTGGGATCAGCGCTGCCGAGCAAGCCGCAGTACTCGCCGATGAGTGGAAGTCAGGAGGAGGCGCCGAACTCGCCGTTGACGTGCTCGGCCTTGTCGCGCCATTCGTCGGGGAGGGACGGCACGCCCATCACGAGCGAGCAGGTGATAGTGGTGGTGCTGGTGGCGCTGATAATCTGCATTGCTGTGATGGCGCACGGCGTCTACGCGTGGCTGTTGGGGTCGCTGAAACTGCCCGACTTGGCCGTCGGCGATTCGGCTAAACTGGTCATCGACCGCAACCTGTCCACTCTCGTCTGACCCCACACTCGTCGTCTTTCCCTCATTGTGTGCCCCGCTCAAGCGCCATCTCTCTGACCTTTTTTCATCACCTCCCTTGTCTCTGGTACTTTCTCACGTTCTTCATTGGTGCTATCGAACAGTCGCAATGTCTCTTGTTTTGTTGCTTTGTGGAATACGATATAGATTTTTTCCTTTTTTATGCCCTTTTTGAACGCGAACAGCGTTGTTGTTTGTTACGTGATCCTTTGTTGATAAATGACTGAAAATGTCTGTAGTTACGTTTACTTAAAAGTGACAGAAAGTATTCAGCGAACAGTAAGCTCGAAAAGAGTGTGCAATCATGTCTTCGGCATTGTTCTTAGTTCTCGCGTTCGTCGCTGTGCGCACTTCATTCGCCTGCTCGTGCATTCAGCAGAATCAAACAACCGTATACTGCAGCCAGCACTTCGGTTCGTCTCTTTCCATCTTCCGACTCCAAAACTAGGTATTTAGTAAGTCTGGTCGAACTTAAAAGCCAAGTGCAGAAGGAGGAGCGGACGGTCAACCTGTCATTGAATACAACGTCGAACACAAGCTTATTTTCCGCGTTCGTTTTCTTTTCCAGTAGATATCCAGTGACCGACTAGTCTTAGGATTCGAGTCAGTTTAACAAAACCACGAACAAGGATATATTGGTCAGTTGGACTTATCCTAATTCATGTGGATTGGATCTGAAAGCAGGCAACGACAGCAAGAACGAGTACTTAGTGTCAGGTGTGATAAGTATTGATCAGGCTTTATGCCTTTTTCAAGTTTTAAGGTTATGTCAGCGAAGGCGAGCTATGGATTCATTTGTGCTCATGGTGGAATGCGCCTTGGAGCCAAGTGGGAAGCGACGAGCAGAAAAAGTTAAAAGAAGGATGGTACAATTCGTTCTGTTAGATTTTGGTCGTATTTCTTGAGCAGTCGAATGCAATAAAGTTCTGTTTCCCATGAGCAAGTGTTGCACACTTTGAACAATAGTGCGACGATTGTTTATGCGAGTGCCCTTGGTTGAGGTCGACACAGCGGTATGTTTAATCCAGGGGTTTGGTTACGCATGAACACGTCTGGTTTGCGAGATCGCCTTTCCAATCGGTTCCTGCAACAACGTAGTCGACGTGCCAACAAATGTTCAAAGCCAAATGGATGAGAAACGAATAGGGTGGCATCTGCGCGTTTTGCAAATCATCCACGGCTGTACGGCGCTCGTGTGCATCTGCGGCTTTGCTGCGGCGTACTTGGACCTCGACAGTTTGAAACGGGAATGCAGCCAGCGCTGCTGCCCCTCCACCTTCGCCGTCGACGGCTCGACGCTCCGACGAACGGCGCGCTCTGTCGGCGACGACGATGTGCAGAGAGTCCTCACTAACGCTACCGAACCACTTCAAAATGATGGCGACGGAAAGAAAAAGCCGAATTCCAATAGTTTATGGCTTCAGTCGCTGTCAAAGATCAAGGCGAGCATTCTTCGCGCTCTATTGCCTTGTTTAATTGTGAGGGTCGTTGAAGGCGCACGAGCTCATGGACAAGTGCTTGGATGTTCACAAGTATTGTACGGATGACAGCGGCGTGGAACGGGGTATACCTGGACCACCTGGGCCCCCCGGCGCAAAAGGGTGGGAAATTCAAATGTTCTTGTTAATTGTCTTTTATGTGATCATTTAGAGAAGCAGGCCAGCCGGGTCTTGCAGGAAGAGTGGGACTGATGGGAGTGCCTGGACCGCAAGGTATGTTCTCATTCATCGCGAGCAAATATGAAAAGCGACAAATCTTTTGAAGGTCCGAACGGCCCACCAGGCATTCCCGGAAAAGATGCCGTGTGTACTGGCTGTCCGATCGCTCCAAACTTCCAAGTCAAAGAAGAAAAATGTCCAACTGTAAGGATGTCGTTTGCTGGAAGCAAATATCTGGGACCTATTCTAAATAATAATTTTAATGTAGAATTTGGAAATGTAATCAAATTACTGCCTTATCATCACGTCTTTTGTGAGCAAAGGATTGATGACAATGCAGAAATGTACTTAAATAACAACATTTTGTTTTAAATTAGTTTTGTAAAATAGGCCTCTGGGTGTGTTTTCAGGCAGCGCCAATGACGTGTCCGGATGTGACGACGATCAACGGCGAAGGGGGGCCGATGATCACGGATCGACCGGTACCCTTCATCGTCGAGCACCTAATGCGTCTGGCAGACACCGACAATAACACAGAGAATGAAAAGTTGCACGACTGCTTTAAAGTCTGCATCACCAATCACACGGGCGTCACTTTTTCTCCCATAGTAACCACCACTACCGAGGTCGCCTACATCGAAGGCGTCACTGCTCGTTCGCGCTCTTTCTTTCGTTGCAGACTTTTTCGAAAATACGCCCCCTATAGACTGCTCTTTTAAGAAGTTGTAAAACAGTTTCTAACGATTAAGTTTTAGAGCACGCGTCATCGTATATTAAAGCATTGAGTTTGTTTTCGAAAAGAACTACTATATCTAAAGTTGTTTTCGAAAACATTCTTTAATCGCTTTTCGAAAACAAAACATCGGAGGGCGGGGGGGGCGTGTTTCCTCAAAAACGCGAAACTGTCGATTGTTCAAATAACGGCCTCAATTGTTCCAGACTGCTTCCTGGAATCAATTGGAAAACCTGTCTTCCATGCCCATTCCAAGACTTACTATGGCGCTTGGATGCGCGACGCATATCCGCGAAGTGGTCAGGACATGTACAAGCGTTGGGTGACGAACCACTTCTATGGGAACCTCTTACACGAGTTCCGCAACGAAGCGGATTTGCGTCGCGAGCAAGTCTTGATAACGTGAGTAGGACATTGAGGTGTAAGATAATGCCAAAATGGTTCAGGCACACACTGCCTTTTGGATATGACGGCACCAATCCTGTATTTTTCAACGGCTCCCTGTTTTATCATCGAGCTGGCACGCCAAAGATTGTGAAATACGAACTGGCGACAAAGAGATATGAAGAAGTAGTCATTCATCCCAAAGCTGCTCACAAACACGACAAAGTATGGTTGTGCCAGTTTTTCCCATAACCTTTTCCTCCATATGGCTTCTTCGTTTATTTACCACAACGTTCCTTTATCAAAGATGGTATATCGATATTGGTAAGATAAACTTTGGTCGCTCTAATTGCTGCCTTTCCCGTAATCTCTCTTTGGAGTAGGAACTTTGTAGTAAAAGGAAGAAGCCAATTGAAGAGGCGAGTATTCGGAAATTCCGGTTCGGTAGCGCAATTTCAGTAATCAATATGACTGTTTTAGTATTTGTTCAATCTGTCGATGAACTATTTCGACTTGGCCGTGGATGAGAACGCATTGTGGGTGCTATTCCATTACGAAAATGATGAAACGTTGTCCGTCTCCAAACTGGACATCAACAATCTCACCATCTACGACACGTGGAACTTGACGATGGTGAACCACACTCAAGTGGCGAATGGCTTTGTGGCGTGCGGCGTGCTCTATTTAGTTCGAAGCTCGTACCATCTGCAGTCGGAAATCGCCATCGCTTACGACTTTTACCGCAACAAATACCGCCACCCCAATATCAACTGGATTAACCTGTACCGCAATGGTAACATGATATCCTATAACCCTTACGACAAGCGAATCTACATCTACGACCACGGCTATCTCCTGACGCTTCCGGCGAGGCTGAGTTGGCGCGCCAAGTAGTCGTCGACGGCGTGTTTGGTCGAGTATGAATAAACTGCCAGTGTGATTTGGTTTATTTGTTTACGTACTACGCTGTATTGTTGCCTCTTCTGTGCGCTACTACCTCAGTTAATCCAATTGTAGTGTACGTGGCTCGTGTGAGTGATAAATATCGCGCGCTTGATGGCCGTCGAAACGATCGACGGCCTGATCAAAATAGCGATTATGCCATGAAATGAGTGGGGGGCGAACTGCTTTTAATTGCCCGTCGGGGCGGTGCTCAGCTGCGCCGCATTTGGATCAAATTATTCCGTAGCGGACGCCTTTGAGACGATAATAATGACGCGACGATCGAAGTCGCACGCCAAATAGCGTCTCTGCCCACCCACCCCTTGCGCAATTCGCCGACGATGACGCGGGCCCGCCCGCTGCTCGCTATCTGAAGTCACCGTCGCCGCTCGTCGTACGGCGTGATTGTGGCGCAAAGTGTCGAGCGATGGACGACAAAGCCGGCTGATGGCGGTCGAGCACGCGTAAGCACCTGCGCATCGGCGCTTCCATCGACGGCTAGCCAGTCGCCGTGAATATTCTTGTCGGCGATCGTCGGCGCTCCATTCGAGCGGCGTGCTGCGCCCCCATAGGCGGCGTTTCCAC
>NIUQ01000140.1:0-54365 GCA_002796945.1 Plectus sambesii | reverse complement strand
AAGGGGTATGCGCGATCAGCTGGCTGTGCTCCCGATCGTCACCTACGACGATCAAACCGACGAACAGCCGGACTACGATAACGAATGGGTAGTTAATCTGGTCGACGGCCCCGAAGCGGCCAGGGAGACCGCCGAAGCCGTCGGATTTCAGTTCGTCGGTCAGGTATGCTTTGCATGCGCCGTAACCTGAATTAATCGTCATTCTGGTGTCTAATGTAGGTACGAGGCTTCCCAGATATGTACATATTTCGGAAAAAAGATGTGAGAAGGCAAAAGAGAGAAGCCGTCGAGCACACGAAGCGGCTCGTCGACTATGAGCAGGTAATATTGATATATTAATACCAATCAGTCAATCGGTAATTATGTTCTCAGGTACTGTGGGCCGAGCAGCAACGATTCAGACGAAGAACAAAGCGCGCTGTCACTACTCGACGCCCCCTCTCCACTGACACAAATTCGATGTTTAATGACCCACTTTGGTCAAAGCAATGGCAGCTGGTAAGCGATTGCCATTCATCCCCTCAAATCTTGCTTGTCTGTAGCACGACACGCGAACTGCTAGAGATTTGCCCAAGCTCGACATGCACGTGGTAGGGGCTTGGAAAAGAGGCTACACTGGCAAGGGGGTGGTCGTGAGCATTTTGGACGACGGCGTGCAGCACAATCACACCGACCTCGCAGCAAACTACGTAAGCAGACCGCTCAACAACACATTACATCTTTCCTTATCGCAACTATGCGGCTCTTTAATGCTCTGCTTACGTCCGAAACATTTTAGGACCCGAAAGCATCTTATGACTTGAATGACGACGATGACGACCCAATGCCGACCTTTAACGATTTCAACAAGTACAATAATGATTAGGTGTGAATGAGAACGGCGCTAATTCAATGAATTCAGACATGGCACGCGTTGCGCGGGCGAGGTGGCGATGGTGGCGAACAACGGCAAGTGCGGCGTGGGCGTTGCGTACAACGCTAAAATCGGAGGCGTTCGCATGCTCGACGGCAAGATCACTGACAGGATCGAGGCCGAAGCGCTCAAGTTCAACATTGACCACATCGATATTTTTTCGGCCAGTTGGGGCCCGAACGACGACGGCAAGACGGTCGAAGGACCGGGCACTTTGGCGGAGCGAGCCATCCTCGACGGCATCACATATGTGCGCGACCATTCTTGCGATGAGCCCTTTTTAACTAGAACATTTTCTTAAGGGTCGCAATGGCAAGGGCACGATCTACGTCTGGGCATCGGGTAACGGCGGCACCTATCAGGATGATTGCGACTGCGACGGCTACACCGACAGTGTCTACACGTTTTCTGTGTCCAGCGCCTCCGAGCACGGCACATTCCCATGGTATGGCGAGAAGTGCGCCTCCACGCTGACGGCTACTTATTCGAGCGGCGCCTACATGGACCAAAAAATTGTGAGGAGTACTGAAACTGGCGAATGCAATCTTTACAGCAGTGACTTCAGGCCACAACTGATATCATGGATAAATGCACAGAGGAACATACGGGCACTTCCGCATCGGCGCCGTTGGCCGCCGGCATTATCGCTCTCGGGTTGGAGGCCAAGTAAGCGCTATTATTTTGTATCATAAATATTCTAATCGTAAGGAGAGTCTTTAATTATTCCGTAGCATTAGAATGGCGAGAGCAGTGTTCGCAACTTTCTCAATCCACTGAAATGTGTCGTACTCTAATAGCGCGCTGTTGGAATATTTAAGATAATTGCATTTAATTTCAGTCCTTCGTTGACATGGCGCGATGTGCAACACATTGCGGTGTGGACGGCCGAGCCGGCGCCTCTGATCGACAGGAACGACGGCTGGCAGCTGAATGGCGCTGGTCTGTTGAGCAACACGCGCTTCGGTTTTGGCCTGATGAACGCCGAAGCGTTCGTCGACGCCGCCAGCACGTGGACTTCCGTTCCTAAACAGCACATTTGCCGCACGGAATTCCCCAACTTTATTGCCCAGTGCGATCATTCGCTTGATTACATGAAGGTGGTGTCATACTAATTTGCAGGCCTCTTGCCAAGCACCAGCCAGGCGTTGTCAAGTTTAAAACTGACGCATGCAAAGGACAAGCGAACGAAATTGACTATCTGGAGCACGTGCAATTAGTCGCCGACATTGAGCATACTCGACGCGGAAACTTGGCTATCTTCCTCGTTTCGCCGATGGGTAACGCCGCCTACGAGCCTCCTCCCCCACCGCTGTTTTACATTATAAGCGATTTTCTTCAGGGACGAAAACAAAATTGCTGTCAACGAGAAGACGCGACGACTCGAAGGCGGGCTTCCGCCATTGGCCATTCATGTCGGTGCACACGTGGGGCGAATCGCCCGGCGGCTGGTGGCATCTCGAGGTGTTCGACAAAGTAGGTTTCTTTCTCAACTCAGAGCGAGTTTCGTAATTACTGCTGCTGCGCATACAGGATGGGGAAGTTGGGACGGATTCCGGCTCGATCAAGAATCTCACACTCATTCTCTACGGCACAAAAGAGCAGCCCAAGCATTATGAGACTAAGCGAAAGTATAACATGAAGTACAATCAAGTTTCCGACAACGGCATGAAACGAGCTGTACGTGGCTGGACACTCTTTGTTGTCGCATAATGTATTCTATACACATTTCTGCTTCATTCAGACGAGCAAACAGTCGGAGGAGGAGGATGAAGCTCACCTAAATATAGATGGCGCCAAACAGAGCGCCGTCGACGTCAGCAACGAACTGCTCGACTCGCTCAGTGACCCGAGCGAATCGTCCGACCCAATCGGCGACCTGGAGCGAATCGATCGCGCCTTGGACATCCTGGGCGCCCTCGACGATCGCGAGCGAGCGCGTCGCTACGAACAACCAACCTTTGTAGCCGATCATTTTGTCTCCCGATGATTCAAAACAGTATAGGCTGGTTTCATATCGCAGACTTTAGATAAAGTCGTACTTAAAGGATACGCTTTAGGGATTTATCATTGTGTTAAGTACGACTTTAGTTACAGTACACGATATGAAACCGGCCCAATGACGAGCCGATCTCTCTCGCAAACGCGGCTGCCGACCAATCTGCGGATTCCTACGGTTAAAGTGCATGTACATGAACTTCCTGCGATTGCTGTTTTGTTGCTGCATGCGGGTCGCGCAGTGTTGATAAAAGCCTAGGCATAACATTTTTTATTTTTTGATAATGTGTAAAAATCTCAACAATCTCGACGATTCACAACGTTGAATGAGAGAATTAGAAGCTCCGATCGGAGCCCCAAATGGCGTCGAGGAAACTGATGCGGTCGTTGATCGCGCGCTGTTTGGCGTCAAGGGGAGAATGAGCGTCACCAACTTTCTTCATGACCATGTGGAGGAAGATCTGAAGACCGTCCGTGAAGTCTTTGAATTTGCTCGACTGGACGACGTTGGCGAAGATCTCGCTGAGCTTCTTGTCGGTACATGCGGTCAACACCTTGGTCAGTACTCGCTTCAGGAAACGCGACACCACCGGTGTCAGCGCGCCGAATTCAATCACCTGCAATGATTCAAATAACGTCCGCGCCATAATTACCTGATTAATTCGTCAGGAGCTGAACAGAAAATAAATAACTTGATCCCACCGCGATAGTGTGGATGTGGCAGGTTGAAAGTTATTTTATAAAATCCAAACATCCTATCGCAATAATGATAATACGACATTTTTGAATTATTTGCGCATTTCCTGATGAATGCAATATAACGCAATAGGAATTCGGACAAGAAAAGCAAGTAATCCTGACATTCCACTAGATAAGCAGCTATGAGGAAGATCATATGTCCGCAGTCCGAAAAAGTAAACCGCACCAACCTTCAGAACAGTTAAGCCGACCGCTTGGGCGGAGATCAAGTCACCGAGGAGGTTGGCCAGGTTGGCGCGCTGCACCTGCGAGCACTGCGCTAGACTGCGGACTCGATCCCATATTGCGTATTGAGTAGTCAGCTGCAAGGAAAAGACGCTTATCATATCATCTTCATAAAAAAGGCAAAATAGGGATGAAACCTGGAAGCGCTTATGGAAGATGCAGAGCTTGTCGATCAGCGCGGAGTAGTAGGCGTTGTACGACTTTTCGCGCATGCAGCAGGTGACGGCGATGTGGATGATCTCCCGCTCCTGCTGGTCCTTGAGGTGCAGCTTCAGCAGCTTCTCAAACGCATCCATTTCGTCCTGAAACGATTGTCATCATCTATCAGCCTTTATGGGTAACTGCGGTCAACTCAAGCCGAAAGTAATCTACCCTGTATTCTTTTCAGCACCCACGACAAGCTGGCTGCGAATCATATCTGTTTATATTGTAATCAACTTACTGCTAAGCAACTTGTCATAGGTAGCTGAAAAGAATATACTCTCAAAATTTCTTCATCAGTAACGAAAAAATTGTCTCATCCGAGGTTTTCCTTGAGGGATTTGGACAATTCGCGACACGACAATTCGCGACATTTTGTAATCGTCATTATTTTTGATGCAATAATAATTGATTCTAACCTTTTTGAAATTGCATATATAATGTCATGATTGCTAAGGCACTAACGTATGCCTGGCCGCTGAAACATTATATCTTTTGGGCATAACCAAGTAATAAAGCGTTCCAATTCTCCAAATTTCCCGAAAATGGCGTTTTCGTTATAAACATGCAATATATTCTTAAATTATGAAGTCTTATTCTCATTTTTCTTTTCAAATCTCTTCCCTTATTCAATTGGAATACAATGAACGCAAAGGTAATTGAAAAAGATAAGGTATGGAATGATAATGCTTAAAAATGGTTCTATGTCGCGAATTGTCGTGTCGCGAATTGTCATCTCACCTTTCCTTGACGTCATCCGTACTAAAGATACGCTCAAATTGAGGTTCTACGGTATCCCCTTTGGACCTTTGTTAATGATGAAGAAATTTTGAGAATATATGGTATATTACTTTTGACTAGAGATGACCGAGGTTCCCCTTTAACCTATAGAATCATACGTACCTCTGCAGACATCATGAGGCAGAAAATAGTCCGTCTCAGCTCCGTGTTCATCTTGGACTTTTTGGCGAGCGCAAGCAGCGCGGCGTCGAAGTTGTGCGTGTCGAGTGCTCCTTTCTTGCTTCTGTTGGGTAGAGCGTCGCCCGGTTCGCCTTCCTCATCGCCTGCGCCCACCCACGCCGATCCAACGATCCACCATCGACCCTTCTCCTCTGCCTTTAGCAAGTCGTCCAAACTGACTGGCAATGGAGTTTCCTTTGACGTGTAACCTACAAGTGAAACATTCGCTGCTTCCTTTTTACTCCATGCAAACAAACTTTTCAGAATTCCACGGTAAACCCTGAGATAATGCTCCAGCAGCGAAGGGTCGAAAGTATTGGACAGCTTCAGCACGTTGTTGTTCTTGATGGCCAGCAGAGTCTCCAGAATGAATCGCACCTTTGCACTGCAAAAACGAATATTATGAAGAATATTATGAAGACAAAGAACGGATATTACTAATAAAAGACAAAGTACAATAGAAAGAGAGATTTAAAAAAGGAAAGGGAGCGTACTCTTTTTTAACAGTCTCGTCAACTGTGTCAATCTTTGCGTGAACAGACGAGATGAAGTTCTTCAGACCCGTTGGATCTTCTCTTCGAATCGCAAAGCCGGCGTCTAAAAAGCTGCTCATATGCATTCATTATAAACAGAGCGATTTAAAGCGACCAACATGTGAGAACGAGTAAAATAAGCTCAATGTTGAACTCGTTGAAGTTCTCCAGTAGCAGTTGAAGAAAGTCGAGCACGAGAGCGGATTTGATCACCTAAATAACAGCGGTACTAACCATGAAACAATCGCATGAATGGATACCTTGAAGTTGCACATATGCGATAAGATAATGCATAAGTTTTCGATCGATTTGTCATTCAACACGTGTCCCGATTTGATCGCATCACGCAGGCGAACTACCAGCGCTTCCACAAAATATGCCGCTGAAATGAGAGTACACGCTTAGAAGTTGCGGAGTATTGTTTTAAATATGTATAATCAAGATGCAATTATTAGGATCTATCGGGGACAGCGAATCATACTTACGTACATATCATAATTCGTCATTTATGCATTCAATCAGAACGCTAGTTTGACAAAATTGAAGGCATGATTAACATAAAACACTTAGCGATTACAGTATTCCTTTCTTCGCCTGACTGTCACGTTAGTCAACAGAAATTCTATCAGCCAGATCATTTAATCAGTTAATGTCTGCACAAAAAATGTGAAACGCAAAATATGCCGCTAAAAGGAAACAGATATATGGAAAAATAATTGTCAAGGACGTACTGATCTCCGACGAGATGGCAGTGTGGCACAGTGAGAGAAAGACGCTGTACTCCATTGCAAGGCGGTCAGGAAGACGGAAGAGTACGGCGGAGGCCTTGAAAAGACAATCGGCCAGCAGCTGCTTGACATCTGAACACAACTTGCATGTAAAAGTACGAAAGTAATTGGGCTGGAATCGGAAAATCGATACGTGAAAATTTCAAACCCGAAATTCAGGGGGGTCTCTGATTTTAACCTCCGAACCGCGATCAGGGACGGCGCCGAAATCGAATCCTCATTAAATTCCAAAAATCCCACGCCTTGATGCCTGAATCCAACCATCGAATATATTAATAAGCGAACCGTTTCTCGAATTGGAAGAGTAAAGATCTTTGAATGTCCTGATCGACGTGACCATCGTTGCTTCGTTGAGTCTGAAATGAATCAAGCGTATAATTAGGTGGATAGAAGGCAAGGAAGGGGTTCAAATCGGACCTGTTGACCAAACCGCGAATAGTTCTGGTCAGTCGCTCTTTGTCTTCTGTCGATGCGCCGCCTTCAGCCGCTAGCTTCTCTTCCAGTTCCACTAACTTTCGTCTAGCGCCTGACGGGTCGCGATCGATTAATTGACCCGTCTTCTTGTTCACCAAACGGCCATAAATGTCTTCCTTTGCTTTCGCTAAAAACAGACCATTTTAAACGTGATGGATTCACACATAATTAATGATAGCTTGATACACCACCTTTCATCATAATTCGTCACTCTTGCATTCATTTTCCTCAAACTAGCGTTCTAATTGAGTGCAAGAGGGAGGAATTATGATGATAGGCGGTATATGATTTCAAATTACATTAACACTCACAATCTTTTTCATTCGCCTCTCCTTCCTGAAGCGAGGTCTCAGAGCCCTCATCATCCTCATCTTCTTCATCATCATCTCCAAAGTCGGGGTCAGAAACGTCCGCATCATCTTCATCGCTCTCGTCTTTCTCCTCCGAAAAGCGGACCTTCTTCTTAGCGGAGTTCTTTTGGCTTCGTTGCAGCTTGGGATCATCAGTAAGGCCTGCTTCACTATCATCGCTGTCCATAGCGTCGATCGACGACGGTGGAAGGGGACGTTTTCTGGTTTTCTTCGTTCCCACCTCGAGCGGCGCCGAATCGTCGTCGCTTTCACTGTCTTGGTCACTTTTATCCTCCTGGTCGCTCGATTCAGACATTTCGAAGTCACTGTCGGCGGTCATTTCTCTCCTTTTCGAGGCATCGCACACGTCCAAGATATCTAAAGTTGAGCGGTTATGTCAGGATATATTCGAGATAGAAAGTCGAATGGACTGACAATCTAATCCTTCCGCGACGAACACCTGAGGCGTGTTCGTGCTTTTGCGCTTGTTGTAGCCGAGCTTTTTGGCAAATCGCTTAATCTCCAGCTCGTCTTCTTTGATCTGCTCGCGCATCTGCTTGCGCCTCAGTCGCTCGGCCTGAATTATTTTAAGCACCGATGAAGAAAGTCTCCTCAAAGAGTTTTAGTAATAATATTCAATAATCGTACCTCTTCTTTCTTTCGTTCGTCAGCTTCGATTTTAGCATTCTTTTTGTTCGCAGCTTTCGTACTGCTCGACACGTCTGATGTCGTGCCGTCCTCATTCTGAGTCGAATTCTTCCTCTTTCTCTTCTTCTTTTTCGATTTCTTCAATCCGAAGCGATCTTGAAGTACTTGCTCGATCTGAAGTTCACAATTGTGAGATTCTGAGGCGCCCTCGAGTCTTTGGCGTTCGGAGAGATGTCAGAAATTTGAATGCAACCTTCGAAAGTTGATTCTTACCGGTTTGTGAACTGAAAAGGCTAGCTTTCGTGCTTTCTTCAGTTTTCGTTCATTCTTTCGTGTCTGTTTCCGCGAAGGCTTGCGTTTAAATTGCTGTTCTGGCAGTAACGGCATCCTCCGACTTGTTTACACGAAGCGCTGCTAAATCTCGTCTTTTTCTCCGGCTAAACAAGCAGACTACCGATGACGACTACTCTTTTTCACCGATTACAATCGAAATTCACAACACGTTCGTTCCGATTTCGACCGAAAAAGGCCTTCGATTTACTAGTCGTGTTCTTACTGTAGTTGACTATCGTTTTGAGACGCGCGTTTATTTTCACATAATGCTCAGTGCACACATTTTTAATATCACAAATGACGACTAGCAAGACTGAGATTGTATCAAAAAATAGCATTTGCTGCGCCTTTGATTGACGCCCGCGAATTGAAAGCTTGATGATCGCACTGCGAATCACTACTGCCTGCCCTCAGAGCAGCGTTTAACGACCGATAGTAGTCGAGTTCGAGTTTGTTTGCCGTATCCTTGGTGCGCTCTCTGATGTAGTGTTCCATGCAGTAGAAAGCAGCACTTTGATAATCCAAGTAAAATTTGTTTGCAAATAAATTAGGTCGCTTTATTAGCGTTGGTAGGTCGATAACGCCGTGGACGCACACGTCTCGAACGAATTTCCCATGGCAAACGGTTTTCTCATCGGTGGCCCAATCGACTGTCCGTGTGATCCAAGCCTTGCGACAATTACCTGAAACATCAGATATCATCGCAATGACACTATAAGGGGATCTTATCACAAGTTTACTAGAAAGATATTATTACAGTAACTTGTCTGTTTATAAAATTATGCTGGTAATAAGATTTTTTCTAACGTTAAGTAAAAGCTAGAGGCTGCACTTCTTAATTGACTGCTTTGCTGATGATAAATTTAGTGATTTATAATCGGCCAAATTTATCATTTTAGATGAGGGAAAAGATGAAAACTTACCCTTATAGCCGCCAGGCGCGTTCAGAACAGCATTGTGATTGATGGTCGACCACAAATGCTCGTCGGCCGTGTCAGTGTCTTCAAGCCATTTGACAAAATTCAAAACGCGTTCATCTTTAAAAAGAAAGCTGACGAATTGTTTGCTTAAAGAAGCGGCGAAATTGCCCTTGAACATTCGTAGACTATGAGGAACGGGCAGCTTGTTCGATTGATAATCGGGACGGTGGGTAAAAGGAACGCCATTCTCGTCGCGCGAAACAATGTGACTGTAGAAGTAGCGCTTGAAGTGCATTTCGGGCAGCATCTCCACGTCATTTGTTCCATTCAGTATAGTGAATATGCTGACCATTTCACGATTAGTTTTCAGCGGAACATCTTGTGCTGCGAGATTAATCATGTAACGCCAATCGACGACGCTGTGCAACAGGTCGGCGGCGCAATTCAGAGACGCCTTCAGAACGCCAAATCCACCCCAGTACACGTATTCACTCGATGTCACCATGACATTCCCCAAGCATTTGGCTATCGCCCGAACGGCGCGGTGAACGCTTTCGCTCGCTTTTCGATCGACGTGCACGCAGTAGACGTTCTGCGGCCAATAAATCATTCGCAAAAGTCGCTCGAACTGCTCAACATCGCGATGCATGCCGATCGAGAATGCCAACGGGAAGCGCGCTTCTTCGTCGCTGGCCGGCTCCGAGTTGAATTGCTGGCGGTAAGTGTCGCACTGCTCGGCCTTCTTTTCAATCACGCTTTCGTTGACGATGGGTGCGTGCCAATGCACCCACAAGCAAGATTCAGCCAAGTCTCCATTGAGAATCTTTGCACAATCCGGAGAACGAGACGGAAAAGTTATCACCGGCGCAAAGTCAGAACAGGCAATTGTGCTGGCATCCAATATCACTTGAGACGATTTTACCGGGACATGTAAGCTATTTAGAAGCAATAATGTACAGAAGCATATTACCGCCACAAGCGATAGCCTGAGGGAACGAGTAAACTTGATACACTTGAAGAGAAAGATGCGTGCATGCATCATTTCAACCGCGAATAATTTAACGCACACATTACAATGTTATGGGATCGTTGATCTCATTCGAAAGGCACACGGGCGACCATGCAACGTCGACGACGGCGACGCGCTTGACGCACTGAGCGCCGACCTAGAAACGCCTATTGCGACATGCGAGATGAACGCCGCGTTCGCATGCCTCGGCTGTAATGGCCAATTGGTCCAGTTTACGTTCCTCCTCATTCAACGATTTTGTTGCTCCTACCAAGTTGAACACTGTTGCAACAGTCGGAAAGTTTAGCTGAGGACTAAACAATGTTAGGGGTATCAAAACTAGAAAAGTAAAATTAGTCCTTATGCTTTATAAAGTTTCCATAGGGACTAATTCACATACCCAATACTTAATTTCAGAGCCGCTTTAATAAAATTTCGTTAAATCGGACAAAATTAGGTACCTAGTTTACCCTGCTGCAAAATCACTTACTTATTTAGAAACGTCCGTCACTGTTATCAAGAAATGAACATACAGAAAATAATGTAGCAACATGTTTAACGTTACCATTTAAGTACAGTAAAACCCGGATATAAGAGACACGGATATAAGAGCAAGCACCCCATAAAGTGACAAAAACCTGCCAGCACAAGCTGTAGAGCCGGTGTTTTAATAAGGAAAAGGTCGCGGGTTCGATTCCCATGATGTTCGAACTTCCTTTGAAAGATTCACAAGGGATGTGGGTATCGAACTCTCGCTCTTTCGCCATTATTGCACTGACTTTACAACTATAGCTCGCTTGCTCTAGACACAATACCTAAATGGAGTTCTCAAATGTACTAGCTCGTATACGCAAGTTTTAAAATAAAAAGGCGCTAGATTACAAAATCGGAGTCAACTAACATGTATGTCAGTACACTCACCCATAGCTGAACTTTGCGTTGACTCTCACTGTGAGCGGTTTTATTATACTTGAATCTCGCGGCCATCCGGATATACGTTGGATCCCGGTATTCTGTCGATTGCCGTCTTTCTGTTGCATGTCCCTATGCTCGCTCTCGCGTTGCGTTCATTGCATGATTAAGCCAGGTCTTTCTATCTATCCCGCTTGCTCTCTCTCGTTATTGTTGCCGCTATAAACCTACTGTTCCCTCTCCGTCTCCGAACCGACATTCACATGCTACAACAATAAGTGACTACTTTTCGTGATTTAGTACGCTTGAATTGTTTTTAAAACGTGATTTTGTTCAATGAACAGTTTGTTCTAACCTATAGTTCAGTTTTTTGACATGTTTCTAACATAGAATGTTGCCCAAAATGGCCGACCCCGCATATAAGAGAACCCCGGATATAAAAGCAATTTTTCAATTTCCCGAGCCTGCTCTTATATCCAGGTTTCACTGTAACACGACAATATTACTCTGACGAAGACGCGACCGAACATATGTATGCATTAAACACTTTATTGGTACCGGTACAATCAGTTAGGCACTATTTTATGTAATAGAAACTTCTGTACGGCAAAAGAACAGCTCTTTACAACAGCATATAATAAATTGATAACATGACAGTATGAATCAAGCTGACTTAAACTAATGAAATGTTTATGACATTCCGATTCGTCGCTCATAGATATACGAAAGAGAGTCCGAAACTAGTCGAAACTATTACAGAGGCTGCAGCAATTGGATAATCGTTTTTTTCTGCAAAAATAGGGGTGATGCTAAACTTCATTGATTATTAGGCAATATAAATGAATATATTTAACTGACTTTAAAATTTCACTACTTAATAGATAAAAAAATACATAACGATTAAGGTATAACAGATCGTAAACGCATAAGTATATGATTATTACGCGAATCGTTCAGCAAATTAATAGTGGGCCACGAGTCAGCCAACACACATTATCAATTAATACAAGAAGCTGTCACCTCTAGTTTAATTTTTAGTCTTTCTATTAAGTCAGTTACTGTGAGTTTAGCTGGGGACTCGTGATCAGCTAGTGACCACTCCCGTTCTATAGCTTCTTTCGCTTTTATCACTGTATTGGGAATTTTTTCTACTTCTGCCATGATTTTTCTGACTGATTCTATTGCATTGCTGGAATTCATAATTATTTTCTTCTTCTTTCTGTCGTTGTGAAAGTTCATCAGTTGCCTTCTTCCTTCATCATTCGTTGCAATTTCAATTTTAAATAAAAGCGGTTGATGATCGAAGTAGTGCTTAGACTCCGTGGGAGTAAGGGATTTCGGATGATCCAAATGCTTAATTGCTTGATTTATAATATCTAAAATGGGTCGTAATGAAACCTCGGTAACTTTTATTTGAGGATTCGTAGATGAAGAAAATCCGTGTGTAATCAGCGCATCCTTTCCATCATTTCTGGCCTTTGCACTTTCTGCATTTAACTGCACGAAGTTTCGCTGATTTGAAACATTTTCCAACAAATCTTTTGGATTTGTTATGTTCGTATCGGCTCCAATCAGCAGTTTTCTAGTTTCCAGTTCATCAGCTGTAGCTTTAATCCTTGACAAATATAGAGTAAAAACTTCTAATTTTTTTTTATTGGTCAATGTCCCCTTCTGTCCGGTACGATTGTTTGGGGCATGGTAGGACGTGATCAAAATCTTGTTCTTGTCAGCCCCAATAGTGGGTATGATCTGAATGCTGGCCATTCTATCTGCGTTTGGCACATCGTCTGGCGCTTGGTTTTTTTTTGGAAAATTATTCGCAAAAGAATTTGACAGATTTCTTTCGACTTTATACAACGTACATTCCTTATCCCACGATATCGTACTTGAGCGATTTTTTGTTACTGAGTCTTTTTTTTCAGACTCAACAGTTGAATATTCTTGTATGCAGCAGAAATTGCACAAATCTTGTACGTTGACTATCGACGCTTCTTGTAGTAACAAAATTTGAGGTAAACCCTCTAGTTCATTAAAAAGTATCTCAAATACTTGCTGGCGCACATGTGACCTTGAGTAGATGCATTTAATTTTATCTTCCTTCGTATTATCGCTATAGCCGATGTTCCAATTCAGTCCATAAAGCAGTGTTCCGTATTTAAATTGTCGGGGACTAGTGACGTTTCTTGAACTACTTGAACGGCTGGCGTTGTTGCTAGACATTGCAGGCTCTTCTTGTAAATTTTTAATACACTATGATGTACTCGTAAATTAGTTTTCTTATTAGACACAAAAACTCGATCAAATATTAAATAAAAATTTAATACAGCGGAACGATTGAATGTATCGTTGATTATGGAGTTTGCACAATAACCTGCAATCCAACATATCCGTATTAGCTTACATGGCATTTTATAATACAATCCAATGAAATACGCGTAATACGGAAATTACTATTTCCCTCTAACAATTCGCTCTGCTATAGATCCATAACACGAGCTTATCGGAATGTCTTTACTCAAATTTTTCAAAGGCGTAAAGTAACATAAATATGAGTCGTTCACGAAGACTTGAACCATGACTAAATTAACTAAAATCCTAGCTCATCTTGAGTTTCAGCACAACTTTTCAGAACTTTAATGTTGAACTTTAGCAAACATTATACAAAAATAAAATATCCTTAACATTTGTCCTACAATCGTAGGATCCGCTTTTTGGGGTCCTCCCTCAACAGTGTGAGAGAGGGGCCTACTTATGATATGACAGTAGATTCTGCGGTCGGCCGTCGCATGCCTGACACCGCGATATTGGAATGGAAACTTCCTCAGCGATGCTGTTACCAATTTTCCAGCCCCGGAGGGATGAGCACCTTGGTTGGGTAGAGGATTGCCCTCGGCTTGGGTTGAACCAGCACCTTGGGGTTGGTGTTTAGCTCGCAGCCACCACACCAATCAATCCTCAATCGTAACATTATACAAGGTATATCAAAAGTAGATAACCACGTTTGAAGACGAATAACTCTGGTAGTACGCAACCAAACCAATGCAATTTTTTGCACCTTGTAGAGCTCGCATTAACTTAGATTTTCGTTTTTCAATCATAATAATCCGATCACAACAGCACATTTTAGGCAATTTAAACGAAATACATGGGTTTACGCCTTCGTACGAATGATTCCAGCCGTTACTCAAAGAGATAACACAAATTGTTACGAAATAACATACGTTTTTGACACAATAATGTTGATTTATTAGTTGGATCTCTTTTTCGTAATTGATTGGTGAAACATCAGCTGTAAACGAAAAAATTGTGTTATTTCTCTGAGTCACCGCTGGAATCATTCGTACGAAGGCGTAAACCCATGTAATCCATTTAAATTGCCTAAAATGTGCTGTTGTGATCGAATTTTTAGGATTGCAAAACGAAAATCTAAGTTTATAAGAGCTCTACAAGATGCAAAAACTGCATTGGGTTTGGTTGCGTACTACCAGAGTTATTCGTCTTCAAAGTGGTTACCTACTATTGATACACCCTGTAGAAAGACACAACAAGATAGCAAAGAGCAAAAGAAAAGACGAAATATTCGAACAACCTCTCCTAAGTTTTAAACGGCATCCCGGCCTCCTTCACATAACATTGATGCCCTAGGTTTTACACATGGAAACGGAATCTTATGAATTGCTGTCCCACTCATCTAGCGATCATCTGACTCGAAGAGTCAGGCCGGGTCCGCAAATTTGCGCTCACTCAAGCGTATATAAAAAAGTAACCTTGCCATGACGATAACGCAACGAGTTTTATTTACACTGGTTTAAAGTAATAAAAACCAACTGACGTAAGTACTTTAGACAAGAACGTTCCCAAGTTTAAGTAACGTTAGCGCGCAAAAGTTAACGGTGTAAACAAAGTTCTTTTACCTCTACAGGACACTAGTCAAAAAGCAAAGATTAAAAATGTTATCAAAACGACCAAATATTTCTTTCTTGCGTGACTTTTCAGACTCAGCATCGATTTTAAAGCTGAGCACTTAAATGAGTTTGTCTTATCATTTCCAAGCGATTGGTATATAAAAACACCGATTTTAACAAACTCTGCCTGGCCAGTATATGAATTTAAATTTCCCGCCGTATCTCGAAGCAAAATCATTTGTAAAAAATTCTAACATAAATTTCACTAGTTTTACCTAAAAATACCCTAGTATGACATATTTTAGCGAAATCCGACAACTTTTTGCCAACTGTACCAAAAGATTCCGTGGCCGGAACTTACACCCCACCAACCGTCTAAATGCAATAAACTATTTTTACACTCCACTGTGTTGCTTTGGTAACGCAAAATTTGTGAACACAGTGGGGTGTAAGTTCCGGGCACCAAAAGATTCACGATGCTCAGAAAAGTCTGAACATAGTCAGCAAAATTTGCATAAAACACCTAATGGAATGAGTTTGATAGTTTTGGTGCATTACCTTGTCGGGCTCTAGTTTGACGGCGTTTGTTGATAGGTGTGAGGCAAAGGGTTCAGAGAAGGGCTTATTATCAGCTTACCACTAGACAAGCATTTTCATCCACTGCACTTGCTACAGAGTAGCGGTAGCTTGTATACACAAGGCGTACGTGGAAGAGACAAGCGCACAAACACATTAAGCCCACCATTAACAAGATTTATACGTTAGCACAGATGCGAACTCGTGTTAAAGAACATCACTTGTGTCACTCGTAGGGTAGAAAATCTGTTCAAACGATGTCTAATTCATCAGTTACACAGCCCATTAGCCGAGAGCGGCTTGGTAAATCTTATTCGTAGCGCCGACATCTACAACCAAACTGCAACTAAAATAGCTCGTGGCTACGCCTCAGATGAAGTAGATCGAAAGCATAGATACCGTCGGCTACTGCCCGACAACCTGCACACATACTCCGCATGTATTACTCGTACTAACGGCAGTTGCGTAATAACAGTACAACGACGGGCGGAAAAGTATATTGAAAAATCTATGCAGCGCAAGCCAATAATTTGATGGAGTTCCGTGAAGTGCACGCTAAAGGACCTGTAACTTCTGGCGCAGAGGCTGATATAAGATAATTAATTGATCAAAGAACTTTTAAGCTTTATATTTTTTTGAGGGTTAAAACCAGCAACTTTGGCGTAGAAATGCATATTTTCGCATCTTTCCCATACACTAGCGCGCCGTTTCAAATAGGATCCAGGGGCCCGTTTCATAAACTATTGCAATTGCAGAAGTGTTGACTTGCGTTGCTTTATGCATCGTCATCACGCAATTCTGCAACTTTCTGTTTCATAAAACTGTTGCAGTTGCGGAACTGCAGAATTACTTATTTTAAAACGCCCAAAGCTAGTATCAAGAAGTAAATGGAGATAAAATGATTTAGTAATAAGTGTCAAGTTACAATGGAGCACTAATTAAGATAGTTCTAAGTTTTCATGCATCACTCGATCACAATGTATTACAAAATCAGTGTTAAGCTGCAGTATTGTTCTAATCAGTGTTAAATCGTGATTAGTACTAGCAATGCGAGAGCAGGCCGATTCCATAACGACAAGTTGATGCCGTTCTTTGTCCTTAGGTCATGTTAATGCTCTTACCAAATCAACGTGGTACAGAGTAGAACGGGGATGCACCGCGCTAAGTGACAAAATGACGCACTCAGTCGCTGCTAACATTTCGGCCGTACTTTCGTTTCTCACGTATGCAATAAAGTTGCACGTAAATATTAATTAGATATACTGCTGTAACGCGCTTTAGTTTCTTGTCATCCATCTTCTTAGCGACGAAGTTGTCCTTCTTCAGTTGCTTCTGCTCGTTAAAATTCAGTTTTCTAAACATTTTCTTTTAAAGGACTCTACACGCTGTAATCCAGCCGCAAGATAAAAGTCCTTGTTCCTAGTTGCATATTTTGTGTTCCATAGCTTTTGAAGTGAAATGACTTTGTACCAATAGTTCTCTTGATTTATTCTCCAATGATGCTTTTCCGGCAATACTTTACCATTTTTCCCTTGAAGATGCCAAAATTTAAATTTATTAACTTTTGCTGCTTTAAGTAAACGACAGCTCTAACTTCCTTATTTCGAGTTTAACACTATTTTGCAGTTCTGTGTTTCGTTTTTTTTGCATATTGTCAGGAAATTTTTTATTTGCACAGAAATAATTTCGGCAAAGTTTAGCGAGGAGCAACCCGGTTTTATTGAACGCGAATCGTCATATTTGTTGGTCAATCCATCTTATCGTCCTGGCTATTACGTCAACATTGTTTGAAACAGCCAATATCACAGGTGTCGTGCGTTGCACTTGTTATTTTACTCATCAAAGCTATATTTGCAGGAGTAAAATGCTTGGTCGAGCGATGATCAGTGGATTATTGGTGGGAAGGAATGGTGGTGGACCAATTGGACGTCGCGCCTTGAGCAGGTTGCAGCAACCGCACGAACGCGATGACCACGGTCGCAGTCGTGAAGGCCGGCGCGCCACGTTGCTTGCCGCTTGTGCGAGCGGTGCAGCGGCAGCAGCGCTTGGAATCTATGTGCTTCAACAGAGAAGAATCGCTTTCGCCGACGATAAAGTTGTCTCGGAACGTCCGAAGCGTTCCGAGGAGTTGCATTTTTTGGAAGTCCGTAACGTAGATATTTTTTGGCTTTGAAATTTGCCATGAACCATGGGGGTGGGGACATCGTTTAGCAAAAGGAGTAAATAAAAGCGATTGTTAAGTATGTCCCGTAATTGAACTTTTATAAAGTATGCGATGTGAAATCGGTCCGTAATCTTTTCTGTTTGCAAATTCAAATGTTGCCACAATACGCGAAACGCTGCTTTTCTTTGATAGTTTTTTGCCGTCTTGCCTTTCCAATAAAACTGGTATTTTCATTAGAGTAAATATGAGAGAATGTAAGAGAATGCAGAGGAAGTCCAGAAAAGTTTTTATATCCGGGTGTCTTAAATATTGTAACACAACACAATGGAATAATAGTCTCCTTTATCCAAATTCGACTGCGTCCATTTTACGGCTAACTAGCCTTCCGAATGACAGCGAATACCTGCTGTTCGTTGAATGAAGAACTCCAGTCACCACAGCCTCTAAAGAATGTGTCATACTATGTAATTAGCAATGTGTGACTAGACTGCTAAACATAAAGTAAATAACAATACAAGGTACAATCCTTTGAGGTGAAGATGAGCAGAGTTGCCCTTTAAGTGATGCATTCCTTTTGCAGCTCACGGATGCGTCTAAGCACCAATTGCGTGTGGAAGTGCTGAATGGAAAAAAGCAAGGTTCTGTAACTTTGAACGTCGATGAACTGAAAAAGAAGTTCAAACCGACCACGATCACGTCAGAAGTGCACTGCGAGAGCAAAAAGCCAGCTGAAATGTCTAAAGAGAAGGAAGACAAGGAACTTTCGTCGCACGACACTGCTATCAGTGATACCAATTGGACTGGCGCCTGTCTCAGAGTATTCGCCTACAGCCTATACTGTACTTCGGAAATGGCTCATTTTATGTTTAGGACGTTCTCATCGCTGCTGGAGTTGATCCTAATGACGACACCATCAAGCATATCCATTTCGAAGGCGCAGATCTCGATCCGAGTGGTGCGTGCATGTTTTCTATTGTAATCATTTTAATTTTAATATTGGTATGCAAACGCATATAAGTTTTATGACCAACAGCCTTAAAATACCAAATACATAAACCAAGTTGGACTCGAGATAAATATTATTGGCGAAAGACCATTCCCTCACCCACGCAATTTCACTCTAATCAAGACACTTTATTGAATTAGATACACGAAAAGTGTCGAATTGGGAATTGTCTTCTTTGAATTGGAAAAAGGCTTTGTTAAAGTGAAAATGCTAAATATGCATATACCTTTCTATAAAATTTATACAGAAAATAAGTGGAAGAAAAATGATAGTGGATTGAAATAAAATTAAATCACTTCATGACAGAACGAACGCAATTGTCTTCAGGCAATCACTACGGCGCTTCGATTCCCTTTCACAAGGCAATGAGTCCAGAGGTGCTGATTGCGTACGAAATGAACGGTGAACCGTTGTCGAAAGACCACGGCTTTCCTTTGCGAGTGGTGGTGCCGGGTAAGGGTGTTGTGCACAGGCAATGCGATCAACAACTGCGTTAAATAGGCGTCACCGGCGCACGCCAAGTCAAATGGTTGACGGCGATTCGAACGAGTGAGGAAGAGAGTCCGCGTCACTGGCAGTAGGACTACCGGGCATTGTCGTCGTCTTACAACGTCGGCGACCAAGTTGACCACGTTAGCGCCCCTTCTGTACAGAAAGAACAGAGCATACGTGCCTAACACCAATAAATTCAATTTATCATTTAAAGTATCTAACTTGTTAAAAGGTCTAGCTTTAAATGTGGTAGTACGTAACGCATCAGTGCGGGTGTTTAGTTGACGTATTTACTCAGATAAATATGGCTGTACACAATTTTTGCACACAATTCACCGAAACCGTTGTAAAATAGTAACTGAACGCAATAAATATAAATGGAGTGAATGAAAATGCTTGTTGCAATATTTAGTACAATCACTATGTTATTTCTTCAAAAAAAATTATTTCTGCTTATTAAGAGATTGTTCCACTGTCTTTCTCGTCTTCTCATCCATCAAATCATAAATACCGCACACCATGTTAGCTGGCATTGCATAGTCTGAAAAAATATTTTCGTGTATATTTATTAGTGGAACATCCGAACAGATGCATACCAATACGTTTGGGGTACGGTAGATTGAGGTTATTCATCAAGTCGATAAACTCATCTTCTGTTTTTGTCAGTCGCGGATTGAAATTACGCTCCTCTTCGACCGAAGTGCAAGTGAGACCTTTGTAGTCGTGTGCGGGATAGAGCGAGTAATCGTCGGGTAGAGAAAATATCTGCTGGTGCACGGATCGGTACAGTGTTTGAGCGCTGCCTGAAACGTCGAAAGAAATATACCAATTCATTTCATCAGAACGACAAACCTTCCTGGAAATCGGTTCTCCCGCAGCCGCGAATGAGCAGCGCGTCGCCCGTGAATGCCATGCGATCTTCGTGCAACACATACGTCACACAGCCTAAAGTTCATAGCAAAAATATAATCCAGAAAATACTGCGATTCTCAACGGACCGTTTGTGTGTCCAGGCGTCGCTCGCACCTCGAGTGACTTACGGCCGAAGTTGATCGTCTCGCCGTGTTCCACCTGCACATCGCTCTTCGCGTTCGCTTTGCTTGCCAGCACAGTTTTCATCAGCGGAAAACGCTTCTTCAGCTCGCCCGTTCCAGTCACATGATCGGCGTGTACGTGCGTATTCAACGCATAAAGAAGTTTCACGCCCAATTCGTTGATCAGCTGAAATCGCGGTAAACTGAATAATTTAACGGCTGACGCCCGAGTTAAAGCGACGTTAGTGTAGGTCAGACAAGAGTTAACGTGAAACCTGGTATAGCTATCCTACGCTCTATTGACTATAAAGAATAAAAAATTTCATATATTCTTGGTATTTGATAGACGATAAAGTGATTTAATCGCATCTCACGCCAACTCCAGTCAGTCTTCAACATCGCCTGTACACCGAAAAGTTCAAATCAGTGAACAGACCTTACTGTCGCGTTCGACAGTCTCCAGCACAGGATCGATGATAACCGCCTCCTTTGACGCCGTACAAACTAATATATAAGTGTACGTATTCGAAACTCCCTCGGATAACTGCCGAAACACCAGCGAGTTAGGATGGCTGTGAGTCATGACGACTTCGCATCAGAACTGACTATATCACCGGTACTAGACAGCAGTGCTGTGTAGTGTCGAACATATGTGCGATGTTAATATATAGGTGCAACCTAAGTGCGTACGTGCAAAATGAAGGTACGACCGAAGGGTTGGCAGCGACAAAGACAAGCTCTTAACACTAGGGAGTCCAATGTATCAGTTGCTGTATACTTTTTGTACTATGTGTAACATCTTGCTTTAAATATCAGTACGCAAGGCATCAGCGCGAGTTCTTGACTGACGTATTTACTGCGATAAACGTCATTGGCCATCGATGGCTTTAATATAATGTTTCGCCATCAAATGACGGAAAAGCGACAATTGATGGTCTAGAAAAGACATAAGATAACTTGCATCACATCAAAGCAGCTATCAGTTTTTTTAGCAAATTTGAGAAAGACAACTGCAATTCATCCAGTCTCGCATAGAAAAATCGCATGAAGTACCCAAAGGTTCCTGTTGAGATTTGAGGCAACAATTTTTAACTAGACGGGCAATATAATAGGAAGGACAAAGGAGGGAGAGAACAGAGAGAAGATCGACCAGTTACAGCGAAAGTGGACAATGAGACTGAGAAGGAGATAAGGAATCGTAACGGTTCACTTCAGATCTCTAGCTCAATCGTGCCGTGTGACAGTTCGCCTTAAAAATTCGCTGGTTCAATTTACTTTCCTCAA
This sequence comes from Plectus sambesii, assembly GCA_002796945.1. NCBI lineage: Eukaryota > Metazoa > Nematoda > Chromadorea > Plectida > Plectidae > Plectus > Plectus sambesii. The sequence goes on along the minus strand of NIUQ01000140.1, from coordinate 32,884 downwards.
TTGCGTTACTAGAAACGGAATGAATTATCAAAATCTAACATTGTTTAACTTGCTCAAAGTGTTGATATCACTAACATGCAGTTTGGCATAAAGCGCTGTTACTGCATGCTCGTGACGTCAGTACTTTGAACAAGTTAGAACATGTCCCATTTCGTAATATCATTCATATTTATGATATATGTTAGACCGGTCGATCTCAGTTCCGGCTTGGTCGTTATTGTATACCGCGCCGCTACTAACTACTCACTTGTACTCCGCGTAACTAGAGCAAACCAGTGGTGTTTCCCTTCGACCTCCTCACACTGTCCTAACGGGATACAACAGTTAGGGTTTGATATTTCATTCCCTCTCTAGCAAACAGTTGAGAACAATAAATAGGAAAGAATTAGTAAATCTAAAGGGAACCTTTGGCTATTTCACACAGATTTCTTACACTTCTTTTCTAGCAAACAATTGAGGAAAGGGAATAGAATGGAGTCAATGATTTCCAAAGTAGATGTTTCGCTCTTTTTCTGTGAATTCAACACTTGATTATGCATGTTGGTTCATTACGAAATGAACGGTAACCTTCCAGCGGACATTAGTATTTCGAACAGGACCGGTTCTACAGTTTTTTAACGTCAATTGTCTGAGCGCACTAACTGGTTGCTCATTTATCTGATTGAATTCCGGGAAGTGAACCTGAGAGTTAGGCAAGAAAGATTACTGTAAATGAAAAATTTATTATGCGTCATCGACCATGCGACTCACTCCAGGGCAAATTTGCCAGCGTGTCGACAACGATACGCCCCTTTCTTATTCCTTGCTAGATTTAGATATTAAAACTTTCGCTGAAATTAATCATAAGTGGGATTGAATATATATTTCTGCTGCTTTGTTCGTTTCACGAAGTAGAAAGTCTTTCAAAGGCGGAACCGCTTGTTGTAAAGTAAGTTTTCTATTTTGCACAACCTTAAAACAAAGCGATGAATGTTGGACTCGTGTTTTCTGCTGCAGTTCTAGTACAAATTTCAGTCTTGTAGCCAGATTTAAGAGCATAGTATAGTTGCACTAGTGGAATAATTTGGAAGATTTCATGCAGAATTATGTTCAAATCGTTTATATATTCTTGTTGTGATGCTTGTGAATTGCTTCAAAGTTATTGTATCAATCCGACTATATTATGCCGTTTGTTATCTTCTTCATTTCAGTACATCGGATGTCTGCTACTTGCAACGCGATATGCATCGTATTGACAGTCCTAAGCTGGGTAGGTGCTTTCATCGAACGATGCAAAGTAATGCATAATTGAACACGATTGACGTTGTAGAAAGGCGTCGCATCTCAGTACGATTCGAGCTACGCATTTGTTGACGTAAAAAATGCTGCAACCAATCAACATGAACGATTCTGTGTCAACTACGAGCAGTTCAAGACGAATACCAACCTTCCAACCACAGCGGAGGAAGCTGTTAGTTATACCTCTGAAAGCAGGCGATGTTTCACACATGAATGCTTTCAGACTGCCGTCAAAATGAGTTGGTGGGGTAGTGAAGATGGCAATACTAACGTTTGCAAGACGGAAATCCGACCGAATATGGCAGGGACAGTAGTGCCACTCAACTATCGGCTGGAAAACAGTAGCGGGCCTTGCGCATATCCATTCCAAAAACAAGGCGCATGGAGAGGTGCCTTCCAATATCAAGTTGATCAGCTTACGCAACATAATGTGTCCACTGGGCTATTTCTGCTTCGTCGCGGTTACAATTTCTTCACCAACTGGCACGACTTCTTGGTTTGTCGCTCAGAATTGCATTCATGAAAGATATACCGACTGTGGCGATTGCAGTTCTCAGACTTCTACGATCCCGACCTCAATCATTCGAGTATACCGCTTTTCTTCACTTACAACCACACTCTCTTTGATGATATGCTGGTATGGAGTTTTCGAATGAATGAAGCATTATAACTCTTTTGTGTGTTTAGAAATTGAGCTCGCCTGGTCAGAGTGGAGCAGATTTGGAGATGCGTTTCTACAGGCCTCCTTCGCACGTTTTCGACGCCTCCATGCTCATCATTTGGATTCTGGCCGTGTTCTCAATCACGATGGGCGGCTATTGGTCGGGCAGAAGAAAAATCTCACTGTAATTTTTTATTTCTTTCCTTTAGATCAGGGTTCCGAAATGTCCTTTTTAAAAAGATTTGTCCTTTTTTTCAAAATTTTTCATTTGGAACCGTGCTTTAGATGTTGTCGATGCGGCTGCGTTTCTTTCAATATTAGTGCCTTTACAACGGTGGACATAGTTTGATATTTAACCCTATTAACCATACGTGCGATACGCTGATGATGGGGTTATTCGCTTCTCAATCGGCGAATGTCGAAGAAAATGGCTGCCATTATGAACCAGAGTTTTATTGAGTTGAAACGTTCCTCCGGCTGCTTTCAGAAGAAACGATAAGTTGCAGTTTTACAGCAATGGAATTTATTATTTGATTAGTTGGATGCTAGGTAACAGATTGAAGCCGACGCACCGGCAGTAATTAATAGTGACTATAGTGCGTTTGCTATGACAGCCATTTGCTTTAGATAATAGCAAATGGACAAGGGTGCTAGGCCGTCAAAAATGCATCGCACATATGGTCAGAAGCATTAATATTTTGTTTAATCCAACGTAATGAAGACAGTTTTTATTGATTGAAACCGAGCCCGACCAACGATAGTTATACTTTTCCGTTAGCAACGATGAACGATCGAATTTGCAGTCATTCAAAAGAACGGAAATACTTGGTAGATCAAGAAAAGCAGACGTCGGTAGTGAGTCAGTCGACGACCACGACGACGATGGACGATTCGGAAGGCACAGCGGATGTGGAGCGGCTAAGGGATACGAGTGGACTGAGGCAACAGCAGCCGCCCCAACCCGCTACCACCCCCGTCAACTGCTGCACGATCATCGTCATGCTCATCGTTATCGTCGGCGTACTCATGCTCGGCTATTATTTCCGCTTCGTCATGGGTTTGTTTTCATCTCTTCTTCATTGAGACGCTGTTAACACGCTACACTTTTTAAACATTTTTTATTCAGCGATAAGTCACTAAGCGTATGTTAAAAATCGTTATTCTTCAATATGTATTATTTTATTACATGTAACAATTTTTGAGCAGTCAGATTTGCTCTTGGTGACTGAGTCATGCTAAACGAAACTCGTTTAAATGCAGCCTGAGAGTCCATCCTAAGATGCTGCATTTATCCAATTTTCATTCTAAATCTCATTGATGTAATATTACAATTCTTCAGAAACATTATATTGTTGTTTCGTAGACATCAAATTTTGGCTCGATTCGTTGCGACTATGCAAAAAGTGGCTTGTAAATAAAAATATAATCAATCCCGCGCCAACGAAAAAAGCTTATTGATCGTAATATAATATCTTTCAGTGTACATCTTCAACGTGCTGCTCGTGATTGGAGGAACATTCGCGATGTTTGGTTGTTTGGCGGCGTTGGTGGGGCCGATTCCATGCGGTCGCTGTCGCGTGTGCAAATCAATCAACGACTTGACGCAGTCGGTGTTCAAGCGCGAGGTGTTCCACTGGGACTGTTGCCAGCAGCGGCCTATGTGGCGCTCGGTCTTTCTGTTCCTCCTCTCGGCCAGTGTCACCATCACCTGGTTCATCATTCGCAACAATGCGTTAGTCGCGCTATTTATAGTTGAGCTAAAGGGCGACCGGTACGCGAAGACTACCGTAATCGGAGGCGCGTGATTTGAACTGTGTTACGCAAGAGTTTGTGCCCATAACAATGCCGTGCGGTGCTATTTGAATGCAAACATTGTAATCAGGCAAGAATCGCTTTAGGACCTCTGACGTACTGGTCGCCCTGTAGCCCGACTACGCCATTTCTCCTACCATTTGAATTCCCGCGAAGTGACCTGTTTCAATTTCAGATATGCCTTCATTCTGCTCGACATCATCAACGTTTGTCTTTGCATTCATGTCATCAAGGGACTTCGCTTTCCGAGCCTAAAAGTACGCACATCTTTTACTTTGGTGTAGATGACGAATTGCGTTTAGTGGCTAGCGCTGTTGCTGGTGGTCATGTTCGTGTACGACATGTTCATGGTGTTCGGCACGCCATACATCACTTCGGACGGCTGTTCTATTATGGTTCAAGTGGCGGTCGGGTCGGACTGCAAGCCGGCGCAAACGGGGCAGTACCCGATAGCACCTGTGGACGCCAATATCCCAGAGATTGTTCGTTTTTGATGTAACTTTTCTCGCGGTATAGTTTGCGTTTAGCTGCCAATGTTATTCCGGGTACCGCGGCTGAGCGACCCCATGCTGAGCTGCATCGACTTGAGCGTGGACTTGCAGTATCGTCCGATCATGCTCGGTTTGGGCGACATCATCATGCCAGGTACTCTCTTTGATCTGCACTGTTCTTATCATCTTTACAATATTTATTTGCAGGCTTTTTGGTCGGCTACTGCTTCGGCGTAGATCTAACGATGAAGAGACGTTTATTTTACGGACCGATATCCGTGCTGTGTAAGTTGAAATGGCTGCCGATTGTCACTCCCCCTGAACATATCCTCGGAAAACAACTACAAAACGATAATACCTATACATTCTGTCTCTCAATGCTCCTTTTTTGTTTTCTTTTTGCTTCTCACGGTAGACTATCATAATCAATTTTGTTTTGTTTTTGCTTTCAAGGATAGGCCCCAGAGGCCTCAAAAAACAAAGCCTATTCGATGATTATTTTAGCATACGGCGTCGGCCTAATCGTGACATTCATTGCGTTAACACTGATGAAGATTGCGCAACCGGCGTTAATATATCTCGTCCCGTTCACATTTGTCCCAGTGTGCCTGGTGGCTCTGTGTCGCAAAGAGTTTCTTCAGCTGTGGAATGGCGTAGAGGTAATGAACCGTCAGTGTCAAAAGTAGACCATACTAATTGTTTCTTTAGGAAACGGACGGACCAGAAGTGCTGGCCGTTTTGGAGTCTGGGCCAAGTAGCGCCGCCTCCTCAAACCATGGTACAATGCATCATCACGTAGCGGATAATGGCAACACAATCCATTAATGTCAGCTAATCATGCGAGACCGCTGCCTTCGAGGCTACCTTGCATTTTTGCCACTCGTTTCCATAAAACTGTACCACAGCACTCGGTGTTTTCGGTTGAATCTCTGAACTTTTTGTATTATGTCGCTTCGCAAAAAAAACGCAAAACCCTTTTTGTTTTTTGAGCTTTCACACCGGCTTTTTGTTTGCTGTTTCTATAAAGCTGGCCGTTTACTGATGTGATGTTTTGATTGTTTGTAAGTTTAATCTGCTGTGATTGGAATAAAAGTATTTTTAAACTAAGCGCAACCTCTCAACAGAACTAGATGCGGCTAATTGAATTCTAACACTAACAGATTACAAAGTTGCATAATCAGTCAAAGCCGCCGAAGTTACCGGAACCTTGACTACCAAAGCTTTCTTGCTGCACTCGTTGCTGGTAGGCCTGAGATACATGATTCCACGTTTCCATAAAGCGATCCATACACCGCGATAAGCATTGCTGAAAAAACGACGCTTTTTGTGGGATATATTAATTTGTACGAAACGTCTTCTGAAAAAACTCCATAGCTTTATTAATAAATGAGAGGATGTTTTTGAAAAAGACTCCGGACACCTAAGATTAAATCGCGCAGTACAAACTGACTGCGAATCACATAGGTTAATTTTGTATTTGACCGCTATATAGTATTGTCATATGTAGCCGATAAAAATAAACGCGTTCCATATAGTGTGCTTTAGCTTAAGCCCTACACTGGGGATATGCTCGAAACTAAGTACAACATCAGCTGGAGTACGAAACATGAAACAAGTTAAAATGTACAGTAAACTCCTTATAGATGATAACAGTTTCCTTTTAGAAAATTAACATAATTACGCGAGAAGTATAAAAATAGTATATTATTCAAAACAGACCACGTCTGAATCAAAGGTTACCTTTTCTGTGCTGTCAAGGCTAGTTCCAGGCTTGCTAATACATTTGGATAAGCACTTTTCCGATAGCTCCTACAAAAAAGAGAATGATCTCAACAAAAGATTCATTAATCAGTTCGTTCGCCTCACCGCGATGAGTGTTTGAGCATTGACCATGGCAATCTGCTGCTTGACCTGAGTCATGAGCGCATCGCGCTGCGCTGGCGACAAGTTGGTCACGTCGACGTTTGCCAATCCGTCCATATTCACCGCTTTTCCGTCGACGACCGGACAAGTTCTTGTTGTTGACGTTCTTTAGAGATCTTCTCTCTGAAGGATAAAAAAGATAATTACAGCAACAGAACAGTTTTTTGCGGAGATTTGGATGAATGATGTAATTCGTCCTCTCGCGTTTGTCGGCAACAGCGCCAGCAGAAACAGCACGATTTTGAGCGAAATTGCCTGAGTATCATTTATATGTCGTAGTTATTTCCGCTTCGTGGTGGATCCGAAACTTCTCAGCAACGAGAGCGAGCGAGCTATCTTAATCCATTTAGCTAATTCTATAAATCGCGAAGCTTTGCGCTTTTTAATATTTTGAACTTTCTAAAAAAGCCAGTAGTTAGCGCCGATCGCTCAGTGTTCAATTGTTCATGGGCACGGCAAATAATATCCAATTTTAACTAAATGTAGTCCGCTTCTTGACACAGAATGTAAGAAAGAGGCTTTTCTAATCGTTTTAATCATAATTTGTGGAAAATGCAATATAATAAGTAGGTTACACTGTTTGTAAGCTAATAGTCAATAGTACATAGTCAATAGTCACCACCGATAACTGTTTAACGCGCCGCAGTTTTGGTTAATGTTCAACATGGCCAGAGCAATGACCAAACGGTAATTTCAGGAATCCAAAGAGAGACAAGAGGCTATGTTGGGCACGACTGCGCGAGCGTCGCTTCTGCGACCGTTTGGCGCATTCGAGCAGGCGGTGCGCTGGAACTGCCCTTGGTTTCGAAACAACTTCCGACCGAGTTTCTTTCCGGTAAGAATATCTGATGTGCAACTGTCAGCTGCGAAAACGATTCCTTTTAGTTCAAATTGGAAGACAAATTGAAGCGTCAAAGCGTGGAGGCGCGCACGAAGACTCGTGGCGGTCGACTGCTACTTATGCGCAAGGTGCTACGCGAGTCGCTCTACCTCGGCTGGGGCCATCGCCCTACACCCCGCGAAAAACGAATCAACACTCCCTTGTAGTCTCATTGCCTTGTTTTGATGCATTGTTATCTTGTTGTATAAATGAACACGAATTCGATGCTAGATAGATAAAAGTAGCTCCGTGCGATCGGTACCGACTTTCGATGGGATTGTCTGCAGCGACATGCGTCGTGACCTCGTTGATCGTTGATAACCAAAGAAGCTGGGTCCCAACGCGATATTGAACTTCAATTTTTATGATGCGCGCCAGTTTTGGCGCGTTTGACTATTGGAGACTTTTTGCGGTGAACGAGACACAGTGGGCCTGCTGATTCGATCGTGTTCGTTTGTCGGCGGAGTCTTCTAGGAGAGCATCTGAGTCCAGAGCTGTTTGTTGATCGTGATTTAGTCTTGCGAGACGGTCGCAGGTCGAGATGAAGCACTACATGCCGCAGATTTCATGGCACGACCGCTCCGCTATTCTCTCTGTCGACTTCCAATTGGACCAGACAAAGCTAGATTCTAATCGATATAAGCTTGTCACTTCGAGCGTTGCCCGCGAAGTTCGGGTATGTTTCAGATCCCTTTGTGAACCCTTTCCCCTCTCGGCGTATTGCATCAAGTTCGTACCTTTTCTGTCAATAACTCTGTTTTAGGTGTGGGAGTTTGGCTTCGACACAGACGAGAAGGTCGAACCGGGCGCTAAACCCGCGTTGGCCGTCGATTTCGTCGCCAATTTGATCGCTCATCAGTTTGCTGTCAATGTTGTTCGATTTTCTCCGAGCGGTCCGTACATTTCTATTTCATTCGTTTCTTGTGGATTCTTGCTTTCTTCGAAAAGATCAGCTAAAAGCCTACGTGATCTGTTACGGGGGGACGATGATTTCTCCGTCCCTCAAAATTTTTGTCCTCAAAACTCTCGGTTCTCTCTTTTCAGATATAAGGTTCCAACTCCAGCGGAATATATTCTTTTTCAGTTCATTTTACACATAATGCGGTAGCTTAAAACTAAAGCCCATAAATTTTTCTAATTAAAAAACTGTTTGTCTCAACCCTCAATATTCTAACTCCTGAAATGTGGTTCTTCCTCCGTTATGCCACATCCAACAGCCTACTTTCAGGATTGAAATTGGCTTCTGGCGACTCGGATGGTTTAATTTGCATTTGGCACGTGAACCATTCCTCTGCGCCAGACATTTTTGCAAACGAAGATATGCCACCAAACAAAGAAAATTGGATGGTTGCCAAACGCCTATTTGGCCACGTAAAAGAAGTGTGCGACCTCTGTTGGTCACCGGATGGATCTCTGATTGCTTCCGTTTCCGTCGACAAAAGCCTCATCATATATAATGCAGAAACAGGCAAGAAGTCGCTTTTATTCGTTGATACGATGAGCTTGGATAAAATTGTCGTGTTTACCAATTTCGCAGTCGAGTCGTGAGCGTTCAGTTTATTAAGGGCTGCTTAGAAATTAGTAAATGTATAATACGAACGTTGAATCTTTCAACGGCAGTAATCTTATAAAATGCTGCTCAACAAAGAATGATTCTCGATCATAGCATGTGGGCGAGCTGATTGAATAGTAAATATAATATATCTGAATATGCACATTAAGGCTGCAATGTTTCGAATGTTGCCGGTTGTAAAGATATTTTTTAAATTTGGATTGCGGTCACCCTAAATTTAGGAAATGTGCCATAAACTGTTATTGCTTCTGTAATGCAAGGTTCCTTAGCGATGAATTAAGTACATTTCCACTTTCTAATAAGGATGCCTTTCAAAGAAAACAATGTAGAAAATGTTCTCTTTGAATTGGAAAGCATCCTTATTAAAGCGTAAATGGTAAAAATAATATGAATGGCAGTCGTCTATTCTGAGGGGCTTTAAGCCAATTTACGGTAACTCCCACCAGCCATTAGCGACCGTAGTTCCATTATGACCACTATTATGTGAATCGCAAAACGAATGAATTTTCAGGCAAGAATTTGCGGATTCTGAAAGATTATAAGCAATTTCCGAACGGAGTGTGCTGGGACCCGCGTGGAAAGTATGTCGTGACTATGAGCACGGACCGCGAAATGCACATAGTCAACGCCTCGTCGCAGAAGTTTGCCCGATTACGCCGCGTCACCAAAGCTGAACTGCCCCAACTACCGATCTGCAATGCCGAGGCTGGGGTTCGTAGTTTTTCTTTTTTACTTGTCGTGCTTCAAAGTTTTCCTCACGTTGTACAAGGTGGACCGCTTACGCGATGAAGTTTTAAAATTAGTGTACATTCAGAAAGTGTACCATTTGTAATCTGGTTTTAGTGTATCCATTATGTTTATCAAATAAAAATATAGTTGTTTAAAATATCATGATTCTCGAAGCGAAAATGGCCAGTTTCACGTTATAACATGTGGATTATGTGCAATTTCAGACGTTTAAATTGTTTCACGACGACCAGCTGATGACATTCGTTCGCAGCGCCGACTTTTCAGCCGACGGCGAACTTCTCATTGTGCCAAGTAAGCAAGCAGTTTAGGCTAAAATCCCATTGCTACTTTTGCATTTCAGGTGGTTTATTGGAATTTGACGATGAGGCCATCTCTGTGTCATACGTTTTCCTACGCGGCAATTTGGAATGGTTCGATCTTGCTCTGCAATCAGTCTTTCGTTTTATTTCAAATAATTCTTTGCGATTGATCAATTGGGTCTGTCATACGAACAAAGCAGTTGTAAGAAATCATTTTTTAGTTAGGAAACCCCGAAATCCCTCATTTTGATCCACTGAATCCAACCATGGTAGAAACTGACTGCCGCCCTAGACATTATTTGTGACAAATACTTTGGCCTGAGTAATTACGAGAATTATTTGAATTATAGAGTTTTCCCCTGATATAATTATTATTAATTTAATATTAGATAGAATTGATTTGTTATAAATATTGATTTGAAAAATCGAAATGTTGGTTGTTTTTCGTCGACATTCCTGTTCCAACAGCCGCTCTTTCAGTCCGGTAGCAGTTCTCCCGTGTTCTTCCCCGACATATGTCGCTCGTTGCTGTCCCGTGCTATTCGACTTGCGAAAGGACGACGAGGACGAAAACTTTTTGCAGTGCGTGCCTTCCTTTATATTCCATCTCGATCGGCATTGTCGCTTCGTTTGCAGATTGCCTCATCGCGTGGTGTTTGCTCTTCTGACCAAAGATTCTGTACTTCTCTACGACAGTCAACACGCTCTTCCATTCGCTTTTGTGGACAGCATCCACTACAGCAATTTGACTGACATTGCCTGGTAGGATATGTGCAGTAATGCAGGACAGTGTTACTACAAGCTTATTTACTTAGTCCCTCTGTTAGTAGTACGGATAGGCGGATAGAGTCGATTGTCAGTAGGTTGCTGTGAAAGCCGATCAGTAATGCCGTCTGTGCGTCTAACGGAGTGACTAAGTTGACAGCTTTGAACTGGGAACACAATCGTTTTTTATAGCTAAGTAACACTTAGCGCCACTCATCCCTTGCTTCATAATGGGCATAAGTATCACCAAACTTACAAATAATTAATGATTCCGTCCTCTTGTTGCAAAGTCGTTTTAACAAAAGAAATGCGGATGCGATCATTTGGCAAGTTCGGCGCTTTCAGGTCACCGGACGGTCGCGTTCTGTTGGTGTCGTCGACCGACGGTTACTGTTCCTTCATTCGCTTCGACCCCAACGAGCTCGGACAGCGGGCGGTGAAAATCGCCACTCCTCCCCCGTCGCCCCTGCCACTCCCGTCGAAAACGCCCAATCGTCCTCGCGTCACCCCCAAACCCATCAATACTCCCGACGGCCTCAAATCCTCTTCCAAGTCGGCCGCTAAAGTCGCCGAAAGCGGCGCCACTCCACCCACCGCCAACGTCACCACCCCCAAAACCAGAACCCTCCTTCGCTTTTTGAAGAAACCCACCGATTCTCCTCTTGAACGGTCCAAGTTGAAAGAGGCGGAAAGCGCTGTTGTTGGCGAGTCTCCTGCGGCTTCCAGCGCCGACCCGAAATCCAGGTGAAGCATATTTGAGCGCTGTTCGAGATCGCTACATTCACATGCTCTGTTAACGGCGCTTAATGATATTATCATATTCTGGTCAGTAGCATAACTCCGATATTTATATATCTACAGAAATCGCAATTTCCATTTCACTTCTCTACCGCCTCTTTCTATGTTGCAGTAATTTAAATGCTGAGACGGTTTTCGCACAAATCTTCAGTATGGTACAGGGTGGTGCAGTTTCATAAACACTCAAGTGTCTCTCCGGAAACTAGATTCTAGCCGCACTCATTCTTCAAAATATTTGCCATGTTAAACATAATATTGGCTTCTTAGTTCTAACAGCAAAGAGCACAGGAGCGGTACAAACCCCTCATCATCCAAGTATAGGCATTATATGGCCGTATTAAGCCATGTTATCGCGAACAAACTGAATAACATGGGTTATTTTGGAAAGTGTAAACACAATCTTAGTGGAGTAATACCAGGTTCAGCCGAGCATGGGCATAATGTGGAAATATGGAATACGCTCAAATCTCGCAATAATTACTATTTGTTAATGCAGCGATTTCAGTGTGGACAGTACGCCCCCTGTTATTGCAAGCGAAGCGGCCGAAAAGCAGCCCCGACGAGTGCAGCTGATCTCGCTGGTACCGGCTTCGGCCAATCCTGTCGTTGTGACGCGAAAAACCGATGATCAACATTGATTTCACTCTTTTCGTTACTCGTCTTTTTACTTTATTATGTGTCTCGGTTGCGATTACGATTGCGATAGAATTTCTGTTTGATATGCGGCGAGATCGCTCTGTTTTCTATTTCATCCTTTTTTATCATGGTAAAAGCGGCGTGTTGTACTTTTGTCCCTGCACCAGTATCTGCATTCAAAGTTATAGATTGACATGTTGACGTCGTGGTCATTCGATATGAAAGCGCGTTTTTTCGCTCTTGAAATACATCTTTCTCAGCGAGTCGGATTACTACTGCACGCTCCGTTATGATCTGCGATCTTTGCTCAAATGGATGCGGGGGGAGTGCTGGTGGGTTGAAAAGCGTCAACACAGCTCCCTAGTTTGCTGAGCTTTGTCGTCATTTCGTAGGACGACAATGCCAGTACGTGTTGGTCAGCGCTCATCGAAAAAACTGTCGTATCGACGCGGCTTGGGTGTTGCTCCTCGACCGCGATCATCTGACCTGTCCCAGCGCTCATAAGCTTGTTTGCCTGTTGTTTAGTGACAATACGCAGTACTNTATCGACGCGGCTTGGGTGTTGCTCCTCGACCGCGATCATCTGACCTGTCCCAGCGCTCATAAGCTTGTTTGCCTGTTGTTTAGTGACAATACGCAGTACCCGACTGGGCCGTTGCGCCGTTTGATGTCTAGCACGGCAGGGGGAGGGGATGCAGCAGACCGTTACGGACAAAATCGTCGCCGCCCCTGCATCCACCACTTCCACTGTGCACGACGGCGAAACTCGACACCGATCGGACACTATGATGAGTGCAGCAGCGGTCGAAATCCCCCGTTCTCCCATTTACCGGTTTAAACGATTTCCATTGTACCTCGAAAAATCCGGGTGCGTGGGTGAAACTTGTCATATACAATTCCCAAGCACGCACTTGCTTACACTGCGAAGGTGGAAAGATTTGTTTCCCCAAGTTATAACAGTGGCCTCATAATGGACTTGTGGCTGCTTAAATTTTAAGCAACTTAGTACACGATTGTGTACCCGCCCAGCGGGCTGTATTGCGACTCGTCACACATTGCGAAATGACAATGGCGCGCGGCGCGATTGACCCTCTTTTCACAAGAGCGCCGCTTTGCAATGCATTGTGGCGGGCCGTGCGCGAATTGGTTTCGGTGAGATCCTTTCTATGGTCATCATAGATTTACTGACTCCATAAAAATGCACGTATTTCACTATTGTAGAACATACTTTCGACATGGCGAAGCTATAGAGAGAGATAGAGCACAGTAAAGAGTTAGAACGGTCACCGAGATGATTGATTTCTTGCTAAACACAACCGGCATTCGAAAAGAGTCACTCGGCTTAATTAGTTGGCCAAAAAGGAAGAAGAGGTGGGCAAACATTTTGCGCATCGCAAACATAATCTAGCGGTCGGCAATCATCATTTCATAATAGTGAAGACGATCATTATTTCATAATAGTGAAGACAATCATATAAGCCGGATTGACGACGGCAGAGAAGTGGCAGCACACAGCGGCAGAAGAGACCCATTAAACCCGACCCACGGCGACGTCATCGCTCAGGAGGTGTGCTGCCTGCATTTGTCCACGAAGGAATTGCAACAAAGCGATTTGACGTTGGCTACTTCGCCAATAAGCTTGCAAGCCTGAAAGTAAACAAGAGGCGGTGAGACGCGATCCTCCACCCCCTCCTCGCTTCGACATGTTTACCTTCGAATACTGCGACTCGGGGGTGACTGAGTGCTGTCTCGCCCAGTCGTCCACTCGAGCGAAGTACTCGTCGAAGTACGCTTTGCACACTAGCAGATCAGTCTGATCCGGGTTGCACACTGAAAATACACATGAAAATCACTCACGGCCGTCAGCAAAGATCGGGCCTACCAAGAGCCGGCGTGCCGCCGCTGGTCGAAGGTGTCGAACCCAAGCCCGGCTCTATTGATAACGAATTGTTCGTGCCTTCCGCCCCCACGCCTCCCAACGTCGTCGTCGTCGAACCGACGTCGCCAAAAGGTGTTGATGTTGATTCGCCGGATGGCGTCGGTGTCGCCGCCGACTGCGACGTTGACACGCCAGACGACGTGCTTGAGCCGTCTGCGCCGCCAACATTTGAATTATTTGAATCAGTTGAATTAACCGCGTCGCTTGGAGTGTTCAAAGCGTTCGAAGTGTTCGAAGCGCCCGGCGGCGAAAGTGTCGGTTCTACCGCACTGCTGCCCGGTGGTACTTGTCCGGCCAGACAAAGGCTTTTGATGGAGCACACTTCTTTGCTGACTGGCGTGGTGGCGTGCTTGCGGATACGGCCCTGTCCGATAAACGCTCCGCCGCTGACCTGTCAATGGGGATATTCGCAGAGTTGCCGATTGTCCGGGTCGTTGGCAACCCAAATGGAGACGTTTTAAATAATCGACTTAAACGTCCCACTTTAGAGTGACCCGCAAGGAAAACGTTTTGCGAGGGACATGGTCAGCTGGTCGGTAATTACTTTCGTCAAAAGTTATCTGACCGGAAATTGAAACGTAGTGCATCCATCGCCGTCGATAGGAAGATCGCCGGCCGAATCGGCGGTGGTCAAAGGACGTGAGAAGGACAGTAGCACTCGGCCGTCGATCACACTGCCATCGTTGTTGTAGATGATGTCTTGCTGCGTGTCGTTCTGGGGCTCGCCGTGTCTGTCCGCCTTCATATCAGACATGCCCGTCACCACGTTGTCATCCACGAGTGCCAGCATTATGTCCAGGTTCTTAAAAGCGCGCCACAGTCGGGATAAAATCAAATACGCTGCCTTTCGCTCCTACCTCCATGTTTTGGCCGATTCCGACGCCAGTCCAGAATTTCTGGCCTTCGACGAGAGTGGACAATTGAAAATTGATATTGTTCGTGGCTGGGTCAAAGGTCCAGCTAATTGCGTAACTGCCGGATGAGAAACTGCAGGCATCGCCGCCGCCTACAGCCGCGCTGGAATTCGTCCCTTCTGCTATTCCTGAAAACTGCCCGATCAAAAAATCATAATTGCACTGGAGAGTCGCGCACCTGCTGTAGGCTCGACTGCGCCGGGTAAAACGCTTGTAGTCGCTCCGTCGGCTGGAACGCTGTTGTTGCCCGCCTGATTCGCCGACAACTCTGGATTCGATACATTAGACGAGTCGGTGAAAGAGTTGACTGGAGTCGTCGAGGTTTCATTCTGGTCGGAAGACTGGGTGACGCTGCCGTCGGCCGTCACTGCACTCCCGCTTATGGCAGTGCCCACGCATTCGGTGACAATGTTGCACACCTGTTGGCTCTTGGGCGTCTCCAAATGTTTCGTCAGTCCCGTGCCTTGAATCGGACCGCCAGACACTGGGAACTGGAAGGTCTGGCAGGTTTCCAGGCTTTTGTCCTTTGGGTCGGGGGACACGACTGGACGAGCGAACGAGGCCGATACGATGCCGTTGTCGAATTCGAAGCTCAGAATTTGGACATTGGCGATTTCATCGGGAACGGGCTGCGCGTGACCATTCGTGTTTGTGTCGGCAACGCCGATTTGTCCGTTTCGCACAAACACGCCGATAAAGTCCATGTCGGCCTGTAATTCAACAATTCAGCAATGTGTCCAACCGATGCAGCGAGGAGGATGAGCAGCGCACCATACTCTCGCCGAAACCGACTCCCGTCCAAAAGTCGGGACTGGCTTGCGGCGCCGCGGCTGATAGGTCGAAAACAACCATTCTTGATTCGGGGTCGTATCTCCACGAGAGGCTGTAGGTGCCGTCTTTGAACGAGCAAGTGGAGTTGCTTTGCGCAAACACTATAATAACGCGCGGTCAATATGCGAAAAGTAAGCGAGTGAGCAGGCACTTGAGAGCGCAGCGAAATTGTGACCGTACCTTCTTGAGAGAAGAAGAAGACGACCGTAATTGCGATCAGTAGCGCCATGATGGCCAGCCGACAATCGACGGTACCAACGATGGTTCGTCGTTCTTGTCGGAGCAATTAGAGGCGGTTTGGGCGCAGCCGGTTCGGTTGCTATTCGTTCGTCTGCAACGGACGCATGGACAATCCAGCGCCGAATGAGTACGGCCGACGGTGGTCGGTTGGAAGGACAACGCGCGATGACAAATGACAGACCGGTGGCCGCACAACCGATCACTACCACGACCACCACTAACAAGCGAAACACTCGACAATATCTGAGGGGGCCATGAAAGAGAGAGTCGGGGCGCCACTCGGGGCGCGCGGCGAGCCTCGTCCAGTCGGCGCTCAGCAACGGGCGAGCACGCGGTCTGGACACCCGATTCGTTCGACAAAAACGGCGTTTCTACGTTTCTGCCTGTTTCCAGTACGACGAGAATGCTACGCGCCAATTCTAAGCGATGCTCTACGGACGCCGCCTGTTGTCGCCTGGACTATTGGAGCGACGAGCGACGAGCGATCGGAACGGCGCCGTCGAGACGGGCACGAATGGTAGCGGCGCGGGGAGCAGCCGAGCGGCCGCTGAGTGACGGCCGATCCGGCCACTGCTCGCATTGTTTGCCGAAGCAGTTCGCAGTAGAAAAGGGAGTGGTGGCAACAAACGCTGCAATTGGCGACAGTTGGACCTTGGCCGGCGCAAAAGAAGCGCCACCTGTCGCGGCGAGCCCCGAAGCGGATCTGACCTCCAACCGATCGTCTCGACCGCCGACATCTGCTCGACAGCCGTCCCCTCCTATTGACTCCCAGTTGCCATTGACCGTCTTGTAGTGACGGCGTACGTGTCGGTGTCGTAGCAACGGCCTGATTGCGGGCGTACACCAGCCGCCATAACAAGTCGAAACAGATGGGCGGCAAGGCTGGTCGACAATGCAGTGGAGAATAATCGCCAGTTACGATGGGCCTGTTGGCGCAATAGGAGCGACGGCGCCGCCCTCTACTGACACAGAATCTAGAGTCTGAAGAGTGAAACGTCAAGCCTGCAATGGAGTCCGCGTCGGCGACGACAATAATCGGACGTCTTCAGAGACGCGCCAAGGGCCTTCGAAAGCGAATACCATCACCGACCGCACCGCGCCCAGGAAGTGGACACTATTATGTGCCAGAGATATTTTTGATCGACGACCGGTTCTCCATAAAACCGCGCCCGCCAACTTGTGAGAAAATCCAAATTCCAATCTGCTGCTGTATTCTCTCCACAACGTCATAAAGTAGTAAAGTAGATCAACCGGCTTCCATCAACGCCTTGAGCAGTTCGTACGCGTGTTCTCTACACGTTGGCGACGTTTAATATGCATGGCACCCATGTAGACGGCGTATAATTGTGTACTACTATGTACATAAGTGTGATATGTTCGTTCGAACTACGATACGATCGGTGCAATTAAAAACAGCCCATTGATGCATAACGTGTTGAACTAGATCTCTTTCTCAAAAAATTTAAAACTTAAATGCATAGAGTACATTGCACCGACAACAACAGCGATGATCCAAGTATGGAATTATCAAAGGAGTCGGCGGTGATCGTGGAACAGAAGAAGAAGATTAGCGTTACTCTGTTTATCGCCGCCAGCGCTATTGTGTTTTTTATCGTTCGTTCGTTTTTCGATCGTTCGCTTATCGTTCGTTTCAGGCATAAGGCCAAGAGCGACGATACTCGAATATATCTGAGACGGCGGGCCGAATCTTTGTTACGGCATTACGCAGGAAAGTGTGCGCATCCATGATTAGGTTGGCATGCTGCTGGCATGAAGAGCACTAAAAAATTGGGCCTCATATTGAAACACAAAAAAATGTGTCGACGACAAGTCGTCTGTCTCCTACAGCACCATGCGCGGCTCGCGCTCAAACTTTCCGATTGGCGTCGACTGTCGTCCCAAACGTTTCAGCCGATATTTCGTTTTTTGGTGTCGCCCGATTGCCGCGTAGCCGCCTTTCGCAAGGTCGAACACAACCGCACGGCGCACAACAATGGCCGATGACGATGGAGGTTATGGGCACAACCGATGAGAACAAGGTTCAGAGCAAAGCAGAAAATGTGGAAAGTTGATCTGTCGCCTGACAAGCCACAAGCTTAAAGCACACCTTGACGAGTTTAGTGGCAGTGGGGCGGTACAGCGCGGGTCAAATTTGGCGCCTTTGATGTTATTTTTTGGAATGGCTCATGACGTCACTTTGCAAATTGCACGTGTACTTGCGTCGAAAACAAATCCTTCTCGAAGCGTTGTCAGTGTCAGTGTTGGCAGTTGCAATCGATAACGTCGTTTTCATCAGTTCTTCGTTTAAACGATTGACGATATCTGAAAAAAACTACAGCGAGCACTATGGCTCAGAAATTCATGCATTATTCGGAACAGTTCTTCGGAACATTGGATCAAAAGCTGTAAGTTTTTCGCGTGCTCGCAATTTGAACGATTGAAATTTGATTGGTTTAGAGAGAAGTCGGTAAAGAACCATCTGAAGGATGTGTACAGCGTGCTGGCGATCGGACTGTTGGCGGCGGCTACGGGTGCATACGTTCATGTCTGTACGGATTTGCTGAGGGGTAATCTCCTGACTTCGCTGGGCTCCATGGCCATTCTCCTCCTGCTTTACGCCACGCCCGACAATGGAAATAATCAGAAACTTCGCCTCGGCTACTTCATGGGATTCGCCGGACTCTCTGGTACGCAATTATATTGACAGAAATTTTGTTTGAAAATTATTGTTCGAGTTGATCGTAGCATGTAGGTTTTAATGTTGAATAGACTATGGCTGTATTTGTTTGATTTAGATCAACAATATATATATAGTGATCTGTACATATAGTAAATGTACACGAAGTTTACTATTTTTTTTATGCCAGTAAACTCTTTCAAGTTCTTTTCTCCGATAGAAAAATATTTCAGTACTTGAATGCATAAAGGAAGATTTTTAGGTTTGGGCACCGGCCCGCTGCTGGATATGGCCGTCCGGCTGAACCCGTCGATCGTCGTGACGGCGTTCTTCGGCACGTGCGTCGTGTTCATCTGCTTCACGATCGCCGCGCTCTACGCTCCCGACCGCAAGTTCCTCTACCTAGGAGGTACGCACTCGTTATTACTTGAACTCGGCTAAAAAGGCGTGGAAATTCATTTTCTATCCAAAAATTGCTGTGTTTTATGGTGTATCACAACATGTATAGTTATTCACAACGTAAGGTATTTCTTCATGAGGTTTCGTATTCGATTCGACCTACAATAGTTATGATAATTTGATCTATCATAGGGACGAAATTGAGCTCTTTCAAGACTCGAATTGATCAATTCTGCCAAACTTTGGCGGTCGCTGGGCAGGTCAAATGACTTAAAGTAAACAAATAACCTCCGTGATAAACAACAAATACACCCCGATTGAATTCGACCATATCGTATTTTTCAAATTGTAGGGATATTTTATTAGACCATAAACAGTGAATGAAATGAGGATTTTTCAGGAATTCTCATGTCGGCGGTGTCGACGATGTTCTGGATGGGCCTGCTTAACCTGTTCTTCGCGTCGCGCTTCATTTTCCAGCTGAATCTGTACGCCGGTCTGATCGTTATGTGCGGCTTCGTCCTGTACGATACTCAGCTGATCATTGAGAAGCGCCGTCGCAATGACACCGACTTCATCTGGTTTGTCCAACTTTCTCATCTTCGCTGTGACAAAACAATAGCAACCGGTTTCTCATTTTGATTACTCAGGCGCGGTTTTCCATTTGATTAACGTTTTGGTCGGGTGGGGAATGTTTGGCGGGAGTAGTGATGGATTGGCGCAACGAAAATATTGTCCTTCCGCCTGACTAATAATGACCGCGGACATTGTTTTTCCCTCTTTTGGCCTTAGGCTTGGATACTATCGTAATCATGACGTGATAAGGGAGCATTTTCGCGGTAGATGCTAATTCAGCTGGATGGTTTTCTTAAACGGTGTCCTTACCTGAACCTCATTCAGGCACGCGGTGGAGCTCTTCATTGATTTCCTCGACATTTTCCGTCGTCTGCTCATCATTCTGTCGCAGAAGGAGGTACGTGTAATTTCTTGCACTTTTCGAGCAGTAATTAATCTTATGTTCACTTTCAGTCGAATGAGAAGAAGCGCAAAGACTAGAAAATGTTTATTTCATCCTCTTCTGTGTGATAACTTTATTCATGCTGAAACAAATTAAATGCATCGCTGTTCCTTAATAAGCATTCTCGGATCGACAGAGAACACTTCTCTACTCTAATTGTTGTATCGTGATTTTTGGAGCTTTGTAGTGGCTAAATGTGTGTGCGGTCGATGGTATAGTTCAGCGTGCTGCTTCATATCATCATAGCTATCAGTGCTATCAGTGCTACATAGGCTTGCTTACGTGCCGTGCAGCCATTTTATTGACGAAATTTCCTCAATACAATGCCAGACGTTGCCACGTTTGCAAGTTATTTTATCACCACCTGCTGCTCGTTGTGAACATCTTTTTGTTAAGGGCTGGTTAAAGTTAACGTGGAATGTGATAAAGTCTCTGGTCTACCAGGGACTGAATGCACAAGCGTTATAGCCACTTTATCACATGTTTTGTTAACTCTGATCAGCCATTTTCGTTGTCCTCTGTTAATTCGTGTGAAATGTACAGCTGCGTTCGGCGTCGAATATGCTTCGAGAACTTTCGTACTTTGTGCGCAGGTGTGAAAGAATTTATGATGCAATCTTTTGATGTTTGTATCTTTGCTCGTACTTGGAAAGTTTCAAAGTATGCTCGACGCCTAACAAAATTACTACTCTATTGCTAATCGGTCTGTGTCGTAAAGCATATGAGGTGTAAATCGTGGTGTGCTAATTGTTTTTCGATCACAATGCAAGCCTTTACAGCTGCCACAGTGTGGTTTTCGAGGAACAGTTGATCAAGAGTTGCAGAAGAGTTTTACGCAATTTGAAAAAAGGCGCCTTGTGCAGAATATCGTGTTTTTTACATGACTCGTACTGGTTGTTAGAAAATTTGCTGCGATGCAATCAAAGACATAAGACAGTTCGAGTATTCGCACACTTGCTTAATTTTCATAAACAAATTATTGTCAAAAATCCCTAATCGTTAAAAAAGAGCTGTAAGGAACATTGTAGCACGCTTAGTATCGAAAAATAAATCGAGAACGTTCGCTTCAGTGTTTACATTTAATCTTTATCGCTACGGGACAAGCACTTCATTTTACTGATTAAGAAATTACGACTATATCAATCAAAGATATGATAATGAAGTGGGGTGCACTTTATTCTGACTGTATAATTTGTGTGTAGAAGAAAACTGCTCGGCTGAGAGAGATGTTGACGGCGTTGTTGCTGATCGACCGGCTGCGGCCAGCGGCGCCAACGGCACTTTTGGCACTGTCCTCACTGCCATATGCGATTGCGGCCACCAGTGTGGGAGTCTTGACGGCATTTGTGCCCAAATCGCTGTTTGTTCGCATCGATAACGCCATGTATAGCACCTATCAGCGCCTGGTGCTGTTCGTCTTCGAAAACTTCTCTGGCGTAAAGGTGCGAGTGACGTGCATGATTTAATGATCGAATTGTTTGTTCAGACAGCCGTTGGTTGTCACGGTGATTGTGCAATTTATGTAATGGCATTTTATTTGAGAAAAAGGTACTCCAGTTGATTTGACGTGTCCGCAACGTTGCAAATTAAAGGGACAAAAGGGATTAAAAGGATTAGAGGGATCAACTAATGTACTTTAATAGTGAAGCCGATTTACTAGTTATCGATCATACTTGCAGCTATCTTTGTATGGTGACGTTGAAGAGTGCCTGGACAAGCCAGAGTCTATTCTGTTCATTTGTAATCATCAATGTACTGGTGAGTTTGTCGGTTGTACTGACGACGTGGTATAGTGAAACCCGGATAAGTGCACATGTTTTGCAAGCCCCGTGTGCAACTTTTGTATGCTATTGTACCCGGATAAGTGCACAAGATTTTCTTGCCGCATCGATGTGCACTTATCCGGGTTTCACTGTACCTGCTTAAACCTCCGCGGTCCTGCCATGAGGTTATTGTAGTATGGAAGGGCTAATATTAGCGGTGCAATGCTCGGATACGAGTGCCATTTAGCGCCGCAATTAGAAATAAGCTGCAATTAGCGTGTGGGGGATCGATGAGCAAACTGATGTCAGGTTAGCGTGACTAGACACGTCAGTGCGTTAATTGTAGTCTGAAGTCATCGCATTTGCAAGGGGGATTATCTTGCGCCTGACATTGTTCGACGCATTCGTCACTGCTAGGGATCGACTAAAGTTCTCACTTCAGCGCGGTGTTCAAAATTATCACTATCAACGGGATACTTGTTTATAATAATGATACTTCATTTTTGTCTCTCATAGCACAATTAATTTTAGATTGCGCTCAAATTCAAACTGCACTTTTCGTGATCGATTACTGAGAATAATGAATTATTTCTTTGCCATTTATCGCAATGATCCTGAATCGCGACTATTTGCGATGACTCCTTGTTAATAAATGGTTGCAATTTGATTTTAGTTGATTGGGTGGTAGCCGATATGCTGGCTATCCGCCAGGGTACTCTCGGCGCTCTGCGCTACGTGCTCAAAGATACTCTTCAGTACGTGCCTCTGTTCGGATGGTACTTTTATCAGGTGAGTGACCGTTTGTCACGTTCGTGCCGATTGAAAGAATGCTGATCCTCACATGTCTTTAGCGAGGCTGTATGTACGTCAACCGTCACGGCTTCGACGAATCGCTCACCGTTCGAGAATTGCAGTACTTGAAAAACATGGCCCTGCCGGTAATTATTCTCTCTTTATTGTTGTTAGCCGACAATCGGAGCGGATATACCATTTCTAAGCGAATAAGGACACTTTTCAGGTCTAATCATTGAGAAAAATGACCTTTTTGAATTGTAAAACTCCTCTATAAATTCAAAGGTGTTCTTATCAAAGTGAAAATATTATTAAAATTATTCAGTTCTGGCTGGTGCTGTTCCCGGAAGGGACGCGTTACTCGAAGAAGAAACCGGCGGCGATCGAGAAGAGTCAGCAGTTTGCGGAAAGTCGCCACTTAGAAGTGTTGGAGAATGTGCTGACGCCCAAGGCGCGCGGTCTTCTGATCGCAATCAATCAACTCAGGTCCTCCCTCGATGCCATCTACGATGTCACCATCGCTTATGAACAGACCAGAATGGCCGGTCGACGTGGAATTGCGCCGAATATGTTCGGTTCGTTCCTATCGTTCTTATTCTGTCGTCACATGAGGGGACGAGTGGAGGTGTGAATAGACGCTAGTAGGTCAGATAAGGGCGTAGGGATAAAGTGAGAGCCCTGCGCAAGCTTGTCCTAATTTTACATGGTCAGTTACTGTGATGCAGATTTTACCACAACCATTAAAATAACCTAACACCAGTACCAATATTTACTATCTCCGTGAGACCTTTTACATACGCGGACGTCTGATTAGCATAGAACGCGATATTTTGTACGGTGACATACGATAAATAGTAAACATACCGTACTGGTGTTAGGCGCTTGTAAATCGTTACTATTGTGCTGATATGCAGAGTTCTGTTGTGGAACGATGGCCCGAAAGCGACTGCACCTCCACGTCGAACGCATTCCAATCGCGGCAGTTCCAACGGACGACGCCGGCGTTCGACAATGGCTTCATCAACGATTTGTGAAAAAGGACGAGTAAGTTCAACCGTCGCTGAAACTTACACTTCACCTATGGAATAAATTTCCTTGTTAATGTTAAATGCAGCGAGGGATTATTACAACGCAATAATTGCAATTTTATTTAAGTTTTTCTTTTCATCCAATCATCATTATTGAATATGCTCCTCTATCGATCTTATAGTTTTGATTAACGTACTGGATGTTCTTGCAATTTTATATGACCGGTCACAATTAGGCAAATAACAAGGGTATTAAAATCATTAGCTGCACTTAGGGCTGATTAAGGAAGGGTTACTGTAGGTGGTTTGTAAGTTGTGAACACCAAATTCAACAACACCTCCCACCGCCTTTCTGTTGCAGACTAATGGAGCAGTTCTACAAGTCGCCCCCCGACAGCGCTGCGTTTCCCGCGTTGGTTGTGGAGGAGTCGTGTCTTCCGATCAGCAGTACTATTTGCTCGCTGGTTCTGTTCAGCGCTAGTCTTCTTCCGCCGATACTCAGCGCGCGATGGCGCAAATATTACGCCATTGGATATGCATCCGGCTCCGTTGGACTGCTTGTTTGGCTCAAAATCAGAAGACATTGATGAGAAAGTGCTATTTTTCGGTTCTGAAGTTCACTCTTTGATTTTTTGCGCTCGTAGGCTTTATGTTTCTTTCCAGTAGACTTTGCCATTATTGTACATATTGAGAATTATGGTGCTCTGAAAGTAAAAGAGAAGAAATGACCCAGGTGAAGTTAGTGGATAATAAATCTGCAGAATTTGGATCTGTCTGGAGATACACTATCGAGGAGTGCCTACAGTATGAGTTTTCCCGTGAGGAACCTCGGTGTTTTTAATTCAGGTCAAATACATACATTTTTGCATACACTTTGCACACGATCATGCCAATAGGCTACCAGTATAAAGAGACGTATCCAAGTGTGCTTTAGGGCTTATTTTTGAAGCTCAACGCTGTATAGGCCTGAACCAAATATAGGCCAGGGGCTTCCAGTCACAGTATATCAAGCGCTCGGTAGCGTTCGTCCTCGTTCCTATTTCTCTTCACGCGCGAATTTCAGTACTGGGCGTAAAAGTCTGATCTCGAGGATGCGCTCGTCAAAATTTGACGATCTCTAGTTTAAAGATCGGTGTGCGTGGTGCACCTTCATTGACGAAAATATATCTGAACGAAAACTGATCATTTCTGTAACTACAATCAAACCCCTCAGAATAGTGCACTCAGTTTTTAGACTTATTTGAGCTCTACTTTACATGACATGGCCTAATTAACAATATTTCACAGTGAGATCTACAGTTCTTAATCAATGTTCTGTGATCTTTTCCCGATTCTTTGTAGTTCTTGTGCTATCATAACATGTTATGTAAAGTCGCTCTATTCTCATGCAGGTTGCTTGTCTTTAACTAACTTTAAGTGACTGACGGCTGGCGCCATCGATTGGCGACCTCTTTGTGAACCTTGACCAGATCAGTTGAAATAGTGTGTTCAAGCGATTAAATGATATCTTTAGCCTAGTTGCATGTGCACTCCGCGCAATGTTAATTTTTCTTAAATAACCTTTGTTTCTTGCGTTACTTCTATTCTCTTGTGTTAATTGTCCGCTCTCTTTCCCTCTGAAGCTTTTTTGTGTCGAAGATTCTGCCATCAAATAAGAGAACGATGCAAAAAGCGAGAACAGGTCATCGAGCGATCAGCATAGGCGATTAAGGTCCGCCATTCTATAAGCAGGAAAAGCGATCTGCGCGACACTAGTATCACGCATACCTTTAACTAAAGTGACGTTGAACCAAAAGTGTACTATGCTTCACTAAGCGGTTTAGTAAAACAAAGCCATAAAAGTAAGAGATATGCGCGTTTCTAGATGCACCCGCAGTGGGTGTCGCAGGTCAGTCGGGTCGTTAGGGTGGGACGATGTTTGTCATCACTGTCCGCCCATTTATCGCCACCGCGCCCCAATTCTACTAAGATACAGCAGTTCAACGATGCATTTTTCAAAAACCTTAAAAATTTAATAAAAAGACTTCCAAGTCTACCAGAATTTTGTCTGCAGTGCTGTTCAATTATCTATCTGCCATCTGTAAACTGTATTAATTTCTATCAATGTAGCGTGCATAATTCATACGAAATGAAACGCCGACTGACGGCCTATTCCTAGAATTACCATAAATTCTCCAATAGTCGTCGCGGACCAATATTTTTCTACCTCGGCTTGAACTGGGCACTCGCTGGAGCAGGGGCATCTGTTTTTTCAATCGCCACTTCAACTTGTAATAGCACGCATAAATAAAAATATTGTGCGGTATCAATAGTCAAATATGAATCGGAGTTCAGTAGTCACCCACGGTGCACATGTATTCAATGTTTTAATCACTCTGAAGGGTGCGATTATCATTTCAACCTAAGTTTGAAGGGATGGGCGATTATTAAAGGAGTTGCAGTAACTTCGTTTATTACCATGAACGTAACTTAAGCAGACAGTTACGCTAAAGTAAAGTTGGTCTGCGCTCATATCGACCTGTATACGTGAAAGTCGTAAAATTAGATCATATTGTAAGTTCACTTTATCAGAATGTGCATTTCTCGTCTTAAGTGCAACTCGATGAGTAAGCTTCATTGCGACATAGAACTGCTCGTGATATTTATAAAAGATAGATAACAGGACGGCGGTTGTACACCCAATTTGAGCTGGAGTACTCCGCTGCTATCTCCCTTAAAGGCGATGAATTGAGAGAGACGTGTAGCGTAGCCAACTTACGCCTATCTTTGCAGCAAAATTCTCATTGTTCTTAAACTAAAATGGAGCTACATGCTACGGAAAAAGTAAACCTTGAGTCCCTCCTAACAAAAGAAGAGCTTGAACAGCTGAAAGATATAAGAGTAAAAACAATTCCGAAAAAAATACATCAAATTGGTGAAGGGACATATGGAAAGGTTTTCCTCTTTCAATTCGAGGACGGATATTTTCGTGTCGGTAAAAAATCCAAGATCAACCTCTACAAAAAGTCAGCAGAGGAAGAAAGCGGTATGAAAAAGGTAAGTAGCTAATTAAATGAGCAGGAAACGCAAAGCAGATTATGAGACTGTATGAGCATAATATAATAACTAATTTTCAATTTTTCGATCGTAATAGTGGTATATCACAGATTTATAGCATTTACGTTGTGCCCTCAAGGAAACGAGGTTTCTTCATCAACTGTGCCATGAAAGAATTATCGAATTCTACGGATTTTATTTGGATCATAGTCAAATCGTCATTTTCATGGAAGCTATGAATGGTTCAGTGAAAGATGAACTCAACAAAAAAGGAAGCTTGTCTGAAATGGAGGCAATGAATTACTTTATACAAGCAGCTGAAGGGCTTGTTTATTTGCACAGCAGAAAACCAAAAGCAATCATACACCGTGACATAAAATGTATATTGTTTACTTCAGTCTTTGGGTGATAATGATTATTTGTAGTCGCAGAACAACTAATTTAGGAAATATCTTAAGATACGAAGTAATGACGTTTGATATTGTCGAATGTCAAAAGTGCCAGTTTTCATATTGTATGTTCCAAAGGGAATAGACGCTATAATTGTATATTGTAAAATTTATAGAATGAACTTCAGTTATTGGGTAATACAAGTTAGATAATGGTACTCAATAGACACAAAGTAGTTTCAAACCGAGTTGAAACGTTTGAGTTGGTTTGACTATCATGTATCCGACTAACTTTCACAAAACTAAAATTAGACTCCGTGTTTCCTGTTTGCTTCACTAAACTGATATCTTTTCTTCGGATAGTGGGCCAATGTTGAAATGAGTCAAAATGTTTGGATCAGAACTACTCTTACGTATAATATGAGGAGGCTCCCATCAATATCCAAGATGAATAGTATGCACCGCGATAAAGTATCATTTTCAGGCGAAAACTTGCTCCTAACAACAGAGAAGAATCTTAAGCTGGCTGATTTTGGATTAGCTGTTGATTTAGCCATAAGCAGTGGTTCAGTTTCATTGACATCAAACGCCCCAACAATGTTTGCGGGAACGCAATATTTTATGGCGCCTGAAGTAATTAGAAAAATGGATAAACCAGAAGCGTATGGTCGAAAATCAGACATATGGTCTGTGTTTCTTTAGACGTTTCGACGCGCATCACATGTTAACATGAATGTTTCAGGTCTTTAGCGTGTACGCTGGTTCAGATGATCAGTGGTAAACCTCCATATAGCCAACTAGGGTTCATTGAAATTATTCAGCGCTCTTCAGGTGGTTCAAAAAATCCCTTGAAGTATTCCGGCAATTTATTACCCAGAGCAAGCAATATAATGAAAAAATTACTTGATTCCATGTTTGTTGCTAACTGCAGTCTTCGACCAAATGCCAAAATGGTACTCACACTTGCGTATGGGGTCGCAAAAACATTTCAAAATGATCGCGAAATTGGAAATAAACTCAAAGAT
The DNA here is from genome assembly GCA_002796945.1 of Plectus sambesii. Classification (NCBI taxonomy): domain Eukaryota; kingdom Metazoa; phylum Nematoda; class Chromadorea; order Plectida; family Plectidae; genus Plectus; species Plectus sambesii. Next base: position 4,967 of record NIUQ01000140.1, on the reverse strand, counting down.
AATGATAGACGGCAAACAATAAGTAATGGTCTTCAAACCATTGAAATGAAAAATCAGCAAACATTAATTAAAGCGGAAAGTGCTGAGATGGTTCACAATGTCAAAAACTTTGTGAATCAACAACAGATTATTTCCAATGAATTTGAGCATGGAAAGAAATGGCGCGGCATTTCCAAAGTGGAGGAAGATTTTGTTTCATGTAGAGAGTTTGAAGAACAAGGTCATACTCAAGTTCAAAACAATCTAGGAGTGAATTATGATAATAAGCAAGATGCTTCTCTATTTGATGAAGAAGTATTTAAATGGTGCAAAGTATCGGCACATCATGGTAATTCACTTACGCAACGGAATCTCAGAAACATATATGAAAATATTCGTCAACCCGATGAAGAATCTGCGAAATGGTGTAGACAAGCTGCCGAACAAGGAGCAGAATCTGCACAATTTCTCATTGGTTTCAGGTATGAAAAAGGTAATGGTGTACCGCAATCTGATGAAGAAGCTGTCAAATGGTACAGAAAATCAGCAGAACAAGGACATGAACGTGCGCAAGTTAACCTGGGAGTTATGTATGAAAATGGTCGAGGTGTGTCTAAATCAGATGAAGAAGCTGCCAAATGGTACAGAAAATCAGCAGAACAAGGAAATTTAGATGCGCAATGCAAAATAGGATTTATGTATGCGAATGGTAAAGGTGTACCTCAATTAGACGAAGAAGCTGTCAAATGGTACGCAAAAGCAGCAGAACGAGGATATACGTGTGCACAACATTATCTCCGGGAACTGTCTAAGAAAGGGCGAGCTATTCATAACTAATTAGATGATTCATAAATTGAAGCTTCAGTTTTCATTGTATCACTGTCATATGTTTTAGTAGAAAATAAGTTTGTTAAAATAAAGGGTTGAAATTTCTGGATTGTGATTATGTTGATTTAGATTGGTGTCTTTATTGCTAGAAATGTTTATTACAATGAGAACTCTAATGATATTGTTGGGGGTTGGGGCAACAACTTATACTGATGTGCGCGGTCTTAAATAGGAAAGAGTATGATGTAAAAGGAAGAAAGTAGCGGAAGGAACAAACCGGCTGCTTTCCGAACGGGTAACAAGAGTGAGGACGAGTATGATATCACCGCGGCCATGATGCAACTATCGCTGGTCCGACCGCACTCCACGACAAATATAATTAGGCAAAGAGTCAGAGCTTAAAAATAAGTTTTTGTGCTTTTATCGTCCTGCCAAACAAATTCAGATGCGATCAGCTCGTTGGCTTGAACCACCGCAGCTTGACTTTCACTTTCTATCGTCTAACAAGTCATCAACAAAAGCTGAACAATTTTTACCTCAGAGCTCTTAATTCTCTTAAAGGCAATGATTTTCGCATGAAAAGCCAAAGTTTCCCTTTAACTATTATTTGACTCGTTCCTATTTACTTTTGTCAACTGTTTGTTAAAAAAGAAATGAAATATTACAAGTAGGACAGGTCGAAGGCAAATGCAAGGTAAATACAGAAATAAGCAAACAAAAAGCTTAAAAATATATAGGAGAAACGAGATATCAGTCAAAAAATTAAAAATCGGTCAACTGACGTTTTCTGTGTCCTATAGATTGAGCTCAGCCTTTTTGTTCGATTATTTCAGCACTTTCATTGCATTTCGCTCCATGTAAACCGTTCTAACTGCACGCCAAAGAGATCAAAATTTTGAGCAACTTAGATCAATGTTAATTGCTGATACGTTTCGTTCCTTTTTTAAAAATAGTTGAGGAAAATAAGTATGAACGAGCCAGTGACTGTCTAAAGGGAACCTAGGGCTTTTTATCCGAAGAAAGATACGAAACGAAACCTGGTCAATGGCGGTTAGTGTTCTATTTCATATACAGTTAGTCTCTGCGCGCGAATGTTACAGTAGAAAGCGCGCGCAATTTGCGTTTGTGTCCTTCAATGGATGGCAGTGAAAAACATTGGCACTGCGCGAAAAAGAATCGCCTTCGAATTCTCGAAATTCCGTCTGACTAACAAAATGAGCCTGTTTGATGAAATTCTGGACGAAAATCGCCCGCCGCCGACTTACGATTATCCATCTGCGGATGACAATGAAGAAAATGAGGACAAATGCGATGAAACGTCAAAGGGCGAGAAGGACGCCAGCAATTGTGGCCGCAATATTATTTCATCGTCCTCTGCCGCACTGTTTGAAGCTGATAATGGCTTGAAAGATAGGGGCGATGAAGACGATTTGCGCGTGAACGACGATTTGCGAACGCGCCTCACGCAACGTTCTGGCGTGGACAGCCTCGCCCGTCCCCGTTCAACGTCCAGACCGTCGTCTCGCGAAGAAAGGCCGGCATCGGCCGCTTCTTCGGGCGACGAAGGCGGCAGGCGTCCGAGATCGAACGGGTCGTCGGGCTCAAATGGCGAGAATGGGGCGCCGTTATTGTCGAAGCAAGTGCAGCGATTAGCAAAGCTCGGCGTGCAGCTGAGCAAAGCGCCCAGACTGAGTGCCGGAGCGGAGATCGTTGACTTGTCGTTACCCGGCGAAGTGCCGGAGAAGAGTGAGAAGAGTAGCGCGCTCGATCGGTGGTTCAAGAGCAAGTTCGAGCTGAAGCGGAAGACGACTGCCGATCGGCAGCAACCTGCCCCAATCAGTTTTAAGTACGCCACTTTGTTTCTTTGCTGTTGTTTTACCTTTCAATGCCCCCTTATAGTACCAATATGGCGGTGAAGGACGCTAGTGGAGCGACGGTGATTGAAAAGAAAGTGATCGTGCTGAAGAAGTCGCAAGGCGAGCAGCGTCAACCTATGCGCGGCAGTGCGTTCAAAGCGGCCGAGAGACTTGCGTCTTTACTTAAGTAATGCCTCGTTTTTCAGTCGAGGGACACAAGATGGTCAAGAACGAATTGGAGGCGGCGTTGGCGAGAAAGCGGCAAGCGGGTTTGCAGCAGCGCAAAGAATGGTACGAGGAGGACAATCCGAAATCGGAGGCGGAAGAGTCGGAGGAGGAGCTGACGGATGAGGATGATGGAGAACCGGATGGCGCCGATGATCGTGCTTCTGCAACGGTTTGAGTCTATTTGTTGCAATCTAACCGTGGGATTTGATCAATTTTGAGTCGGTTAGCGACTCCGTAGACGGTGCGTGTTTTGAACGACAACAATTGCTCGAAAGTGACGGATAGTAGCGCACGCTTAGTGATTGGTGATAAAATGATCACTCTTGTTTATACGGTTCATCACCGCACTTATCCTCTTTTATCGCGCTGCAACGTGACGTTTAGAATGAATTGGTGGACGACGAAGCTGTTGAAGAGAACGATGGTGATGAGGAGGATAACGACGACGATGACTATGCGCCAGAAAGCACCCCTCGTTTAGCTGCTGATGAGCCTACCCCGAAAATTAAGTCGGCTCAATCGGTCACTGCAGATTCACAACCGTTCTGCCTACGACTCGACAGCGAACCTGACACTCTCGGTATGGCTTGAAATTGATAGTCTCGACACTCATTTATCCTCTCTCGTGATAGCGTAATGTCTCGATTCAGCCGTTCATTGTATGTTTATGATCAATGTTGCATTCAGAAATCAACAATGACGAGTTGGACGCTGTTGACGCGACCACCGAGCACAGCACGATTGTCTACGATAACGGCGAAAGTGATATCAGCAGTGCCAATTTGGTGAAGAAGCAGATCTCGACGGCCGATTTCTTTGACGACGATGAGGGCGATGCGAACCTGGATGGGACGGAGAAGCAGTCACCCGCACGGCCGCGGTTTCTCCGGCCAACATCACCGTCTGCAAAGGAAGACGCGTCGAAGCAGCAGTCGGCAGGGATCGCTCAGGCGGCGACTGAATTTGTACGGCATTATAGTCATAACTTTTCGATCAGTAACAGGAAATAGAGGCGGATCCTGTAGTTGGCAACGATGAGCTAGCTTTTCGGTGCTTGAACACCGTTTTTTACCAAGAATGATAGTCGTTCTTGTTTTTCACATGCTTAAATTGTTAGAAGCGCCATCGGCTTTTGAAGCAGTTTGCCTTATTCAATCTACGATTGTTACTGATGGGCTAAATTTGACCGTAAATTTTCGTTGAAAGTCATCAATGAAAACTATATATTTGACTCATTTAGCCATTAATCGGTTGCTCAACTCCCGCTCGTCCGTCGAATTCAAAACAGAGCAATGGAATGTTTGTTGCGTCTCACGAATCTCTGGACAACGCCGACTCGCAGGCCTTCATGTCGGTCGACCTGCACTTGCCCGAGTCGCTGTCGCAGTGGGCGGCCGACACGAGCAACGATGCGTCGCTCATTTCCAACCAGTATCTACCTTGTCCGTTACTGACTTTTTGTTCTATTCGAGAATTTCAGACCCGGCGATGCGACGAATGAGGAAGTGACGACTAGCGACGCCGACAGCGTACCGAGTCAACTGCTCGGGTTGTGTTCTGGAAAGTTCTCCACAAGTGAGGCGATTCGAAATACTCTGAGATTTTCTTGATCAGTAACATGAAATCAGTCTTCTCTGAGATTTTCCTTGACGTGTGATCCTTGCTAAAGCTTGAGTTGGCGTTTTAAGGTATCCCCTTTGAACTTTTGTTACTGATTGAAAACTCTTGATGATAGGTTATGGGTTGAGTTTTAACGGAATGGCTTTAGACACTTTGACGCCGGCGGCCGCCAGCCTTCATACTGCCCGCACAAACAGCGTAGATAGTGATCTACTGCGGTTGTGCTCCGGTGTCTTTCCCGATGACGATGCTACTCAACACGCTTCGCCTTCAATGTTCGTCACTTTACTCCAATGTCATCCACTCGTTATTATTTGTTCCAGCCACGGTACCCATCCTATTGCCAAGACGCCGATGGAAACGTCGGACACAAACGACACAAATGACGAGCTTGGAAATGTCAGCGATGCGTCTGACGTCACGATGAAGGAGGGGTAAGTAACTCTATGTTTACTT
>NIUQ01000139.1:0-71337 GCA_002796945.1 Plectus sambesii | reverse complement strand
AACAGTAGAAACCGGATATAAGAGAATCGGATATAAGAGAAAACCGGATATAAGAGACTTTTTCTGAACTCCCGTGCTCAGTCATATGCTACAACACATGAGAGAAACCGGATATAAGAGAACCGGATATAAGAGAAAACCGGATATAAGAGAAAATTTTTGGGCGGATTTTGTGACTGAGACCTGGATATAAGAGAAAGCACCCCAGAAAATGACAAAAACCTGCCAGATCAAGCGGTAGAGCCCGTATTATAGTAAGCAAAAGGTCGCGGGTTCGATTCCCACGATGTTCGCGTTCATTCTAGAAGATTCACAGGGACATGGAAATTGAACTCTCGATCTTTCGCCACTATTGCACTGACTTTACAACTTGAGCTCGCATGCTCTAGACGCAGTATCTTAAATGGAGTTCTCAAGTGTGCTTGCTCTTATACGCAAGTTTTGACAGAAAAGGGGGTCAAAAAACTTAATCTGGGTCAACTGACATGTAGATCAGTCAGTACACCCACCCATAGCTAAAATTTACGTTGACTCTTAGTGTGAGCGCTTTCACCAAACACTCGTTCAATCTAGGATAAGTGATTACTTTCGTGATTTTGTATGCTTAAATTTTTCTTAAAATGTGATTTTGTTCGATGAACAGTATGTTCAAACCGTTAGTATACCATTTGACATGTTTCCAGCATTAAATGTTGCAAAAAATGGTCGAAACCGTATATAAGAGAAAACCGGATATAAGAGAATTTTTTTCACTTCCCGTGCATTCTCTTATATCCGGTTTCTACTGTATTACTATGTGGGAATCGGGGATTCAGTGGCCCCCTTCCAATATCAGCTCAACGACGGCACTCCTGTCCCTTTGGCCAGCATCACGCCGTTCTTCGCACCGGGCGAACCAACTGACACTCCGGCAAACGCTTTGACATTCTTATCAATTTATATCACTGACACTGAGGTGGGATTTTTCGATCATTTTTGCACTCCGACGGTGCTCTATGGAAGCATTTGTCAAATTCAGCTGCCTTAACCTATGGCATTGAGATAGCTATATAAATGTGATACATTTCTTGAGATTTTAATTTTGCACACTTCACAGTCATGTGACTTCGAGAAATGTTAGTTTCATAGCTCAACTCTCTTAATAAGAATAAAAATTGATATCCTTTGCTTTGCATGTACAGGATGGGCCAAAAAATGATACACGTGAACTTTGCGTTTATTTCAAGTACTTGACCAAATTACATAAAATTTTAACAGAACATGTACCTATGTATCCTGATTGATGTATTAAAATTTCATAGCGTTCGGTTTTTTTATGATTACTCGAACAACTTTTTGAAGTGTTCCAAATATCCACAATAACAAATAACGCTAGTGTCAAATGCGCGGGTCCCCTGAATCAGGACCGTTTTTAGGCCTGCGCCGTCTGTGTTCGCTATCGTTGCTCGATTTTGTTCCGTTTTCATGCTCGCTCTCGAATAAACTCTACTAAAGAACCCAGACTGAAACATCGCGTTATCGGGGTCGAGGAGGGAGGAACCACCCTGAGCACAACACTACGATTTGTTTTTTGAATGACTTTGCTCGGAATAATCCAACCTAGTTGAAACTTTTCATAAATAATCTGCAGAAGTTGGGGTTGTGTTTGAAGAAAGAATCATTGAATTCAGTAGTGGGTGGCATTTTCATGATATCAGTAAGCTAAGATAAGGTCTCCTTTTCAAGCGCGTTACCAGTACCCTTCACGCGTCGCATGCGTTTGGCTTCAAAATGAGTGCTTTTATTTGCTTGTACATATCTTGACCGCACCACTATAGAATTCAATGATTCCTTTTCCAGACAAACCCCAGCTTCTGCGAATGATTCATATTAAGTTTCAGCTCAGCTAGATCATTTCGGGAGAAAATATTAAACAAACACCTTTTCATTATTTTTTGGACACTCGGCATGTGCAAATATCTCGCATTTTTTCAACGTATCATAAAATAACGAAAAATGGACCAGTTTTAAAGACTGAAAAAGCAAATGTAAGTTAGAAATAGCTCTGTAAGGTGCGAAACCCGCATTGAATTTAATTACATATTACCAGAGCTATATGTCATCAAACGCGACTTTTTACTTTTGGTCTGAACTATCAAACCCGCTACACCGGCAAAACTTAAGAAACGTGCTGAAAGCGTGTAATGTTTCGAATGAATCCAAAACTGTGTCCAAAAGTACTTTACATATCCGGGTATATGTGCGCAAAATTTCATTGAATTTGGTCGTCGCAGTAAAAAGTTACAGGGGGTGGATAGTTACTTATGGCCCACCCTGTATGACTAATTCATAAACGACGCAAGTTAAATTAATCGTTGCATGTAAGGCATAGCAGAGTCGGTTGTCAGCACTAGGGCTACTATTGTGTGAAAAGGAGGAATTTCTAAGCATCGAGTTCCTATTCGAACAGTTTAAGAATAAATCTCAGATTTTGCCGAAATTGGTATACTAAGACAATTGGTGAAAAACTTCCAAAAATTGCATACAAATATTTCGATTATCATCAGCTTGTCGACTATTTATCTCAAGTAGCAATTAAAACGTTTGTAAAAGAAAAGAAAACAACAACTACAGAATCTTCACAAAATCATAACCACAACGTATTCACATCAGTTTCAACTTTCACAGCAGAAGGTCGTAGAATTGGGTCATGTTCGATCATCTTTCTTATGAGAGCTGTGGCGGTTTCGTGATCTGAACGGCCATGAATACAACAAATAACTGATGTCAACGTAAAAAATTTTACCGGGCGCATTCAGGGGGTGGATGAGACTTGGTTGTGCTCTGTTAATGATATTTCCTTCTCGACGGTAATGGTCGCCAAACGGATGCTCTCCTACAGTCAATGTGTAGTAGAAGACGCATCCTAATGAGAAAATGTCCATTGCGTGAGTCTATAATGCAATAATTATGTCCGCATTAGCGTAAAAATATGAAAATAAAACAAATTCATATTAATTACAGACAGCTGCTCTTCTAACTTTTTTTTCTTAAGCCTTTGTACCGCTTTTCGCAGTGTCGGCTTTTTGCTGACGGGTTCTAAACCCGCCAGTAGGATAGCGACTGTAGAACATCCGGTCGGCCGTCGCATGCCTGTCACCGGGATGGTGGCTGAGTGGAAACCACCGCAGCATAGCTGCTACCAATTCCCCGACCCACGGAGGGATGAGCACCTTGGTTGGGTGAGGGGCCGCCCTCAGCGGGAAGTGAACCCGCGTCCTCGAGACTGGTGAGTGATGGTTTTTTAGACCACTACACCAATTGGCCCTGAACAGCTGCTCTTCTAACAAAAACAATTAATCAAAAAATCAGTATCAGAGTACGGGATCCGTTCAACTTACGACAATTAATTACTTATAAAACAGCAGTTTTCTTTGGCATGAAATCATAGCTTCGCAAAACCATATCAGCGATTTTTTAATAGTGGAACCAATTAAGATCGCCAGAGCCTAACAAGTGCGAATTGTTCATGTCTCAATTAGAATGAATAAGCAAATAAATCTAAAATAGAGACAAGTTGAACAGTTATAATTCAAATTTGCTTACTGTACAGTAATTTATTGCAAAAAACCAACCAATCATGTCTCTTCAACGCAAGGAAAAAATTATACATACAGTGGTAGGCTTTGTTGAATCATACATTTCAGGAGCCGTCCAACCGGGGGATCCGCGTAGGCCTGATCGAGTGACCGAACCGCGCTCGGGCCTCTGCACTTTGCTCAAACCGAAGTCTGAGATTTTTGCTCTCATTTCTCCATTTTTAGGCTTTGTAAGCAGTATATTGGTTGGTTTAATATCACGATGAACTAAAATTTTTTCACTTAGCATAAATTAACTTCGAGACCCGATTTTTTCAAATCTTATTTGCAACACATGTATATAATTATCAAGTTGTACCAAATTTTCATGCAGAAATATCTCAGTAAATTTTACTTAATGAGAATGGCTGTCAACATAATACAGACTGAAGACGTGAGACTTCGTGGAAATAAAATGTTCAAGAACTAAGCTGAAACTGAACATATTCCGACATGGATAAACATTTATTTTTCGATCGGCTAACAACGCAGAAACTTTTGGTACAGCCTAATGCTTTCATTACTCAGTCTCTCCTTCATATTAACAAATTACAGAATATTTTGCTCCTTTTTCAACCAAACGCACCGTCCTTTGATCAGTTTAACCTTTCCCATTTAAATTTTGGTTATAGCGTGAATATTCTCTATGTTTACTGTCCGTGTACCTTTCGCTACTTTGCTTTTTTGCTTTAACCAGGAAAGCAAATAAGCAAAAATACGGTGCACGCCAAAGCGAAAAAGTGAAGTTGCTTTTTGGCTTTTTGGCTTTCCGACCAAAAGCGAAAAAGCAAAAAAGCAACTTGGTTTTTTGCTTTTTGACGTAGAATAGAAAGCCAAAAATCAAAGTAGCGAAGGGTACACGGACAGTTTACGCGCGCTCACACGGAATCCCTAGACACGTTTTATGAAACTGTTGCAAATGCAAAAATTTTATCAAACAAGCCCCTGAAGTTGCATTCTCGGTTTTTGCTTAAATTAAGACAGTGGTAAGTGTGCAACTTAATTGCTAAAAGAGGAAACTTTTCCATCTGACGAATTTCAAAACATTGAATTCTGATTACATAAAAAATGAGCAATCAGATGGTATGATGTATTGGAGTGGCAGTTAAGAGAGACTTTTTCGAAGCATCAAACTTTCTGTTCAGAGATTTGGCACAATGGGCAAAAATTCCTCAGATTTTGATGAAAATTGTTACCTTAGGGTAATTTAGGTCGGGATTTCCCAAAAACGCATCAGAATTTTTCGAAAATATTTTCATGCCGAGATATGGCGGGAGATTCAAACTTGATCAGGAAACTGCCGTAACAAAATCAAAATATTTATTTCTGTATACCATTCGAAAGGAAATGATAAGAGGAATCTGAAACCAACTGAAATTTTAAAATTGGTGCAAAACGAAGAAAGTTATGAGAGAAAGAACAGGTCGCATTTTTTTCGCTTTTTAGTTTTTCGCATTTTTCGGCAAAAACTTGATTGGATGCCGTAAGTGGAAGCTACCCTAGGATTACTCCCCTGACTCCGGGCTATCGAACGGTGTCATAAAAAGTATCAAACTCATGCAGGAACGATGTTAAATTTCTGCTCAAAGTTGAGCTATGCCGAAATTACGGTAAAAACGGATTCTCAGAAATTCGTGAAGATGCCACCGAAATCAATATTTTTGTATACTATTAGACTGGAAATAGCGAGAGTAGTCTAGAAATGTGCACAGTTTTGAAATCGGTGCAAAACTAGGAAAGTTATACCAAAACAGAAAAATACCATATTCTCGCGTTTTTGGAGTTTTTTAGCATTTTAGTTTTTCGCATTTTGACTTGAATTTAAGACAGTATAAACCGTTTCGGCATTTTTTAAACGAAGTAAGCAATATTTGAGGAAGTCAAATGCTCAACTTTAATTGAACGCTGCGCAATTAATTTTTGCGCGAACATTGGAAAGCACAAACCAATTTTTGCGGAATGCAGATAAGCGACGCCACAAGCAAGATTCTCCAAAATGGACTTGGCATCGTAAGGATGATAATCCCGTTTGAGTTCCTTATCTTCAACGAATTCCTGGAGTGTTTTCCAGCAAAGCTCTAGTACAATGTAATGAAAATGGGCATCCTTTTCCTGTATATCAGCAGTCGCGTGAAGTTTATCAAATAATACATAATAAAAGCTTACTTACCGTGTCAACGAAGTCGATTAAGTTTAAATGGGATCCTTTCATTTTGAGCACATTCAACTCCTTCGTAATAACTTGTATGGAGTCCAAATGCACTCGCTTAACCGCTACTTTTCTTTCGCCATATAGCCCTCTAAATTTATGCGTTTCAACCAGTGTAAAATAGTAATACGCACAATGATTGAGAAACTGAGCAATTCCTGCGTAGCCTTTTTATAAATGTTGAAGCTTATATCGTACTTCAGTTGACCACATATGACGGTCATGTATTTTATGATTTACAGCATCCTACACTAGGTCACAATATATAATCGAATATAGAGACATTTGAAATGAGCAGATTTCGATTCAAGGCCGGAATATAAGGAAAACAGTGAATAAATTAGTCAATTTCGAGCATTAAATGCGCATATGCTGTCAGCTCGATTTAATAAGTTCAAAATAAATGAGCAATATAAAATTCACAGCAATTAAGCATGGAACTAAGGAGCGCTTGCAGATTTATCACAGGATTTATCTTCTCATATCTGTGGCTATACTCAAATAATACAGCTTCATCTTTCAAATTTGTGAGAATCGCACTATAAATTTTTATTAAGTATTCGATCGTTTATATGCGGTAACAAGTGTGAAAATACTCGTACTGGTTTAAAATAAGAAAGCTAATTCATTTTTAAAACACGAATTCATCACTGTGCTGTTTGAATTAAAAATTTGATGACTTTTTAGGAAGCGTTGTCCCGAACTGGGCTATAAAAATCTGAAATTTTTACATAACTGTCCCCCAAGCTCAAACCTGTGTAATTATGTCTAATTGCAAGTGATTAAGAAGATTCATTTCTGATTCAGCGGAAATGGTCAAATTTTGGGGATAATTTTCTTAACTCACTCTGACCAACTGTTGCAAGATACAACGTTGACACTGCATATATTTGCGTTACTAAAGAGGAGAAAATGGCTGAATTAAGATCGAAAAAAAAGCTTAATTTAGATGAATATTTTACAGTTCATCCTGCATTCTCTTGAGACCTGATCTGACGATAACGTCAATCTGCTTTCCTAAACTACTAAGGAAAATTAAGTAATCAAAATATTGCTTAAATTCACTCTGTCACGTCGAAATACTTTATAATTATATATTCTCAATTTCTCGTTCTCGTATAATGTGTTAGAGCCCCTGACATTCTTTTTAACATTAGTATAAATAATAATGTTTAACTAACTTGTAAACTCTGGTTCCATCACAACCGTAGCCAATAATGATATCCGGATCGTACTTAAACTTCTCGCACACTTCAAACCAGTTTTTGCTATTAGGAGTTGCACTTTGACCATCAACTTGTTGTCCGAGATCTTGATCGACCACCGGCGGGACATGGATATCTGGGATATTATCGATGTAGCCACTGAAAAATTTATCCGAAATTACAACCAGCCTGTTCGTTTAAAAAATTGTTCTTCCTAAGTATAATCACTAAATCATTAATATTTTTGAATAATTGTGCCATCGAGTAAGATTCTTCACGCGCCATCATTAGGCTTGCGCAATACAGCGGCTCTACTCCACTCTATTTATCCGTCCATCTACGACAAGTTTACGTTTGAAATTTTTCGACTTTACTCGTTTCCAACAAGAACAAAAATTATATACCACGGAAGTAGAGTAAAGTAGAGGGAATAATATTTTTTGCCTATTTTCTGCGTTTGGCCGAGATGAAGTAGAGGAGAAAGTACGCGAACCTTCATCTTCGGAATTCCGTGAACCTTCGGAACGGGGGCCAGTTCCATAAAACTGTTAAGGTGTTGAGAACTGAGAATTGAGGAATGAGGTACGCTTGCATTGGTTGAAATTCAAAACTTATCAGTCGGCGTGGGCCTTAATTCCTCAATTCTCAACAGCTCAACAATTTTATGAAATTGGCCCCTGGCAGTATACTGATTGTTCTTAGTTTTTCATAAAAGTGAATTAAATAGCATGTATACTCATGATCTTGTTCCTCTGATCATCGTTTAACATCAACTATGTGTCGTGTATGCAAGTTTTCATGGAAAAACTATGTTTAAAGAAAGTGTCAGTATTAAGTTATATTTTGGTAGCGTATGCACATAATGTAAACAGAGATTTAACTTAAACGACAAATCGTTTTTTGAAAAATAACTAAATTTTTTGACAAGAAACTCAGTTCTTATGTTGAAACTGTTAACTTTATTCAAAATAAATAAGTTTAAAAAAATTTAGTAACTTATATAGCATGACAAGGTTTCTGTTTTGCTAAAGCGCAACCGTGGTATCAAACAATAAATACGCAAGTGATTTCTTTTCTTACCCAGCGTTTTGCGGGGTTTCAAGGGTGCCTTCTTGATTGACACGAACGCCCGCCATCTGGTTGTGGTTAGGAGGGTTGTAAAAAATGTCGCTGCAAAATTATCCGAAATTACAACCAAGCCTTTCCAGCAAACAAATTTTTGTTCATTAAAGTCGATAAAATTCAAAAGTTTTTGCACGCGCGACTGACGGTCCTTGCGCAGCACAGTCGTTTTCTTTACGCAAGATAGCTGCTTTACTGTACTCTATCTACCCACCGCTAAATGCCTCATTCAATATCTGGTTATCTTATTTCTAATTCGCCATGAAATTGGAAGTTTATCTAAAGTTGATTGAGTATAGTGAAGTAGAGCGAATAATAATTGTTGGCAACCTTCAGCATGGGGCTGACATGGAATTTCATAATAAATAAACAAAAATTTGCAAAATATCATTTAATTTTTCATTGAAAGTTTCAAAATTATTCTCTAAAGCGGCTTCGAAATAATTCAAAACAGAGGTACTGATTTTGCAGAAGTATAATGATTGTAAGTACAAATTTCATTAAATAAAAGCTCAAGTAAATTCATGATCTTTTTTATCTGACAATTGCTTAATTATACAAACTTAAACTGCCTATTGTAAAAGCATTTTTCATTATGAATATACCAACTGTTTTGATGCATTAAGCTCTTCATCATGTTTTGATTACATATGCATATAATATTTTAATAGAGTTAATTTTAAACTACGAAATTGGTATTTAAGAAAAATAATTAAACTGATAACTGATAACTCAGTTTTCCGGCAAGAAATAAACTTCGCTACAACGTTAAAATTCCTAAACATGCTAAAATTTAATAAATATAACTGAACCAGCATAATTGGGTTTCTATTATGCCACAGTAAACCTGTAGCATTAATTAATTGATAAACAAGGGCTTAATTACTGTTCAAACCTAGATTGGTGTGCATCATGATGGATTGGTTGATTAAAGGTTGCTCCTTCGAAGTTTCCGGCATTTATCTGGTTGCCCCGGTTACCACTGTTGTCCTGGGGGTATCTGTAAAATATTCAAAATTATTAGTCTTTCAGAGCAAACAAATTTCAATCATTATAATCGGTAATATTCAAAAAATTTACAATCGTGACTAAAACCTCCTGCGTACCGTCGTCGCTTTCTTTACACAATACAGCTGCTTTACTGTACTCTAGTTACCCATCGGTCAATGATAAGTTCAATATTCTTTTTATCTTGTTTCTTATCCCTCACGAAAATGAATGTCCCTCTAAAGTAGTTCAGTATGGTGAAGCAGAGCGAATGCTACTTGTTGGCAAACTTCAACATGCACTTGACACGAAATTAAAAAGAAAGAGACAAAGATTAGCAAAATATCATTTAATTTTGAATTCAAAGTTTCAAAAGTATTGTCTAAAGAGTCTTCCAACTGATGCAAAGTAAATGTATTGATTATAAAAAACTATAATGATTGCAAGGACAAATTATGTTGAATAAAAGTTCAAAAAAATTCATGATCTTTTCGTTTGACAATCGCTTAACAGAAATTATGTGTCGTGTATGCTTGTTTTCATGATAAAAACTGCGTATTAAGAAAATGTGAGCTTTAAACAAGTGTATGTTTTGGTAGTAGATGCATTTTTTAAGAAGATAGTTGGTTTTAAACTACGGGCTTCATTTAAAAAATACAGGATGGGCCAAGTTATTTGGACACATTTCTTTTGTGTGCCATTTTGCTCAGAGATGTCCAATCCGGACGTTCTATAGCCCATTCGAAAGCTGGGAGTGTGGCAGTTTTTACCCTATAAAGCTTGATTATTTTAATCTCTGGTCCCAACACGAAATTTGCAATTTTTGAAAAACCGCGCTTTTAGACTGTTGTTTACTTTGAAAATTTTCTCTTTGCAATCTTAATTGAGTGGATTGTGTAAGAATGCGCAGCCCTCCCCCAGACGAAGATTAAACGAGTGATCGGTGATTACCAACTCACACGTATTCAGCTAATATATATAATTGCGTATTGATTATAATAGGCAGTAATTGAAAGTATTTACGGTATCGGTGCTGGAAACATATATCGTAGACCAGCGGGTTGTAAATGTCCCTGTATAATTTGAATCAAGTGTTCTTTTTTGATGATTTGCAAGGCACTGATGAATTCTTGGAATGCCAATGGACCTGCGCTTTTAACGCACTCTATTAGCCGCATATTGCGCATGTCTTTGCGCGGAAGTGCCTACAAAAATACAAGTATAAAATCTCATTTTTAAAGAATGTTTTGTACCATTATATCTTCAACTTGGCCAGCTTGCACAATCCCTTTTGAGTTCAAGTATGGCAGGACATCTTTGGCGTCAAGATCTTTACAAATATCATATAGACTTGCTTGCAACGCATTTCGATGTTCCTCATTCATCTAAAAAAAGTACATATATATGTTGAAACTGATCATGTTCTTCGCTAATGGCCCAATTCTTCCAAATATATAGATTGACCGGTAAGTCTCAAGAGGTTTGAGGCATTTGTGAATTTTTTTTCATCTGCATATGAAAGATATGTTTACACCTTTACGTTTTGCTCACTGAGATAAATCTCAATTGACTATTAATGTTATCTACTTTAATGATTTTCAAATAACAATAAGTAAGCATATTCCATGCGGATGAAAGTTTTGTGTAAAATTACTCGTCAACGCCGTTTTTTTAATCGTGACACTCTCTCAAGGAAAGCAGAATATGAGAAAGGTAAGAACTCTTAAGGCTCATTAATCTATTGATCCTTCAGTTACTGTTTTGCTATGACAATCTCAAACATACTTCAATAATATTAGCGTAAGCTACAATACCTTAACTAGCAAAGTCCTGATTGTACCGACTAGCAGGACACGAAACGCAGTGGAGAGTGACTTGTAAAGTGTGTATGTGTGCATGTGTGAGGTAAAGAGAAACGGGCGATGCACTGTTTGCACGACTTATCACGCTATGAATCATGCTGCTTAAAGTATGCAATGCAATTTCTACCTGTTCCAAACATTTAATCAGAAGAGTATTCTCTGCGATAGGGCATAATGATCCATGAGTAAACTAGGGTGCCTTCATGAAAATGATTGAAGAAAGGATAAGGGCAAAATCATTCGCCTCGAACCACGATGAATACACCGACGATATGATAAAAGTATTGAATGGAATCGAATTTTTCAGATTTATTTTGTAATACTAAAACTTACCTGTTGGCTATGAAGACTGCTGAATAATGTGAGATATGTTTACTTTTATTTCTCGAATTCAGAGCTTAATTCACAATGTAAAATGAAACCGTACCTTTCGTGTCCGGATATCATCAAGTTTTATGTAAAGCGTGCACTTATGAACGTGGCACATATGTGAAATGATGTCTTATATGCTTGCCGTTCAATTTTTGAACTTGCAGCTGTTTTGCTCACTTATTAATAGCAAGAAAAGCTGCAGGCAAATAATTATTCAACAGTCATGAAGTTCTGATTTCGTTAATGATATGTTCCGTCAAAAAATTGTTTTCATTAATACTGTCCGTTTCGTTGAAGCATTCTTAAAGTTCGCGCATGTTATGTCTATGTTTATTCATTCCGTTCTTTCGTGTTTCTCTAACGATCTAAAAATCAAAAAGTACATTACTTTCAAAAGTTGGTAATGATATCAAATTTTATGGTGATAGAATTCAAAGATAAAAGGGCGGAATGAATAGCCTTAAGTATGACCTGCACTATCACTTTCTTAAATTCAATCTTCATAACATTAAGGTACGATTTAAGCGAAACTAAGGAGATTTCATTACAGTGGAATTCGCTTATAGCTGTTTCGCTTATACCGGTCAAGTTTAGCCGGTCCCTAAGCGTGTCTTCCCATACAAACAAGTTCGCTTATACCGGTGTTTCGCTTATACCGGTCAAAAAGTGCCGGTCCCGCAGAAACCGCTATAAACGATTTTCACTGTATTATAAAATGTTTTAGTGCATTAAACAGTTTCACAGTATATCAATTGTTTAGGCTTTCTGTGAATTTTAATCAAGGTATCGCATTCGCATATCCCCGTCTGCAGGACACTTTAAGGTGTCAAGCAATTTCTTATATTAATGACTTAATGCATTAATCGCATGATACTGTGCAAATGGAAAGGGTCGACTTGAGCAGAACCTTGAACTTTTGTGTCGGTATTTTACTCGACGCAACTTTGATATTAGCAGAAAAAGCAATCTCAAAGGAATAAACCAACAGTTCAAAGCTTAAATTTGGTCGACTGTCATCTCGCTCTTCCTATCGATTGTTTCAGCACTTTTTTTCCACATGTAAACAACGCTACATCAATCTTGGTCGTGCCTTGACCGTGCTACTGACTTTGGGCTGTTTGAAATCATTATCTCTCGGCACGAGATGTCCGTAGAAGTACTGTATCACTGACAAGTACGAACGCGTCGCGAGGCTGTGCGACTCAACGCTGTTCCTTTTCTATGAGCCAAAGCGATTGCCCAATTTGGGTGCGGTGTGCTCGCCTAGGTAAACACAGTCGCTACTGTTCTCTGACTTGTATCTAGTTCCAACTGTTATCTTTGCATCGCTCGGCGATGGCGCCCGTGACGTGCGAACTCAATTCGCTGTTGCGAAATTATGTGCGAGAATTACGAGAGCGTTTTTAGCGTTTCTATCGGCTACCGCTGGTGGAGGAGCAAAGTGGCGCTGCGGCTTTCGGCAAGCGGAGTGATTAGCCCTCCCTTCATAGTTGTTAGGCCGATGAAGAGTTGAAGAGCTGCTTGGAAAGACTGAAACACTAAGTTGATGAGTGAGGCTACAACGGCTGAGATGGCGGTCATCACTTCATCCGCTTTTACCGCTCAGAAGATAGCGCTTTTGGCATGCGGATGTTTTAACCCGCCCACCTACATGCACCTCAGAATGTTTGGTGAGTTTCTCACTTTGTGAGTAAATGCGTATCTATCATACATGGCGGATGGCTATTCAAGCTGTTTAATCTTTTAATGGACGATGATTGCGAATGGAGTGATTGCGATGGCTTTCAGAGCGTGCGAGGGATTATTTGCAAAAAAACGGTTGCGAGGTTGTTGAGGGGATCATCAGCCCCGTAGCCGATGCCTTTGGTAAGCCGGGACTCGTCCCAGCGAAGCACCGCCTACGAATGTGCGAGCTGATCACGAAAAACTCCGATTGGATAAGGTATGTTGTCTCTTTGTTATATTGCTTTTATGTCCATTATGAGCGCTGGATTCTGTTCGTATTGTCAAATTTCTTCGATCAGTAATGAGAAAATGAAGTTTTGGTCTTGTAGCGATAAATGTTAATAGTGTGAATGCCGCAGCGAACACGCTCAATGTAGCATGTTACGTTGTTCGCCTCGGCTCTAGATTACTGATCGAAAAATGTCGACTATATAGTATGTAGTTGCGTCGCCGAAGCGCGCGTAGGTCGCGGGACAAATAGCCGACGCGACAGGGCGAAAGGCTGTCGCTAATTGTTCCCGCAGTCGTCAGAGGAAGGGGAGGATTTGCAGGAAAGTAGTCGACTTTTATCGACTCAAAGACGCGTTGACGGGTTGGCAGCGGTCGGTTGTCAGCGGTCGGTACATGGGCGGGCCGCGATTGCGCGCGTAAATTCTGCGATCAATCGGGTCTGTTGAAACATCCGTTGGCAGGACCATCGGGACAAATAGCCGACGCGACAGGGCGAAAGGCTGTCACTAATTGTTCCCGCAGTCGTCGGAGGAAGGGTAAGATTTGCTGGGAAGTAGTCGACTTTTATCGACTCAAAGACGCGTTGTCAGCGGTCGGTACATGGGCGGGCCGCGATTGCGCGCGTAAATTCTGCGATCATTCGGGCCTGTTGAAACATCCGTTGGCGGGCCGGTCGTCGTCAAAAATTGATTTCAACGGCATCGGCACGTCGTCCGCACGACCCCCCGGGCGGTGCACGGTCGTTAGCGCAGTCGCAGCCCCGAAGCCACTGGCGTCAATTCGAGTCGATTCCGCCTCCTTCGGCCACTTCTCTTCTTCTCACTACGCTTCCGAGCGCCCGTCATATGTACGCCGAGACGAGGGGACCTTCTAAAAGCTCGACTTACATGTAGCTTCTTGTAGACCCTTCACCGCACTCGTCTCTTTTTTTAGCGCGACGACTTTAAGCCTAAGCATATAATCTTTTGGGGATGTTATAGTTGCGCTGGGGAACCCAAATGTGGCATATTTTGGGAAGTATTATCAATATTTTCGCGTCGTAATGCATACAAATCTGGTCATAAGTTATTCATCAGTGCAACTATGTTTTGTACTACTTTAAAGAATGATATGCGATCCATATTGAAGTGTGCAAAAGCGTAATATTCATCGCATATTTTATGAAGACTGAAAAAGGCTTCAGGCTACGATAAAGAGCCCACATCTGCGATATTTGACTGTTGACTAAATTTTAAATCTTTGTTCAGAGTTGACGGCTGGGAGGCGAATCACCCGCATTGGTCGCGGTCATTGGTCGTTCTAAACCAAGTGAAATCGCAGCTCGATACGAAATATGCTTCGACGTCAACGGGTTCAGTCCGTCTCATGCTCCTTTGCGGCGGAGATGTGGTCGACTCGTTCCCGCGGCTTACTCCTACAGGCGATAACCTCTGGGATCCCAATGACGTCAGTTTGCTTTAAATCATTTTCAGTTAAAATCTGACGCTTTCCTGTTAAACGAATCAAATGAAGTGTCCAATTTTATTTGAAATGTAAACAATTTAGATTGATATTGTTTATATTATTCTTTATGTAGGCATTGTTATTGCTTCAGGTTCGCAGTGCCGTACGATAACCTAAGCAATTACGTTGAAAAATACAAATACTTCTTGGTAGTTTACTAAACTGTATAGAATTAACACATACCATCAAAAGTTAACTATCAATTTGTGTTTTTAACTGCGTGTTTTGCACTCCCATTGAAAACATAAATTACGGCTTAGTTTTCAGAGTCATTGGGGCGGTTTTATATCCCATACTTTATCTAAAGTGGCACTTAACGCAATATATGCGATATGACCTATTGTTGCTTTCGATTTCAGGTTATGCAAATAGCTCGAGACTTTGGTATTATAATCTTGTCACGAATCGGCTCCAATCCCATGGCGACCATTTACAGCCTCGACCACTTGCGCGCTCAGGAGGTTTGCCGTTTTAGTCGATGCGAAAATTAACCGATTGTTTCAGAAGAATATTCGCGTTATTGAGGATGAGACTTGTCCCAATGATATCAGCTCAACGCGATTGAGGTAAACTGACTAGCTCTGTTTTTATTGATTTTTAGATTTCTTAGATATTTTCTGCTGAGGAACGACGTTTAGTAATTACTAGTTGCTGGCTTAGTTGCTGTAGAAAATAAATTTTGCGTATTTAGAGGGAAAGGGAACACAAAAGATGCGCGCCAACTAGTTTCTAAAACGTTTCATAGTTGGACAAAAGATACATTGGGTGGGTTTCACATCGCATACTTTAGCTAAAGTCGGACTTAAGGCCTATCCTTCATCATTGCGTAAAGTGCGACTTTAGTTAAAGTACGCGATGTGAAACCGGTTTATTAACTCATTAATAGATTTCGATCAGCAATAGACTGCTTTTTCATAGCTCATCTTTATACATCTTCTGCTTCAGTTATTTTTCAGTTGATTTATCGACACTATTTGTAGCACTTTATGTTCTTCTCATTATTTTACTATTTCATTCAGCATATAGTTTTTGCTATTTCCGTGCATCATTGTGCTTTAGAATGGCGTTGCGTCGAGGCGAGTCGATAAAGTACTGTACCGACGACGCAGTGATCGAATACATCAAAGCGGAAGAACTCTACCTCGAACCCTCACCCCCGCTTTGTCCACCAGCCGTTGTGCAAGAGTAAGAGCGCCTCAGTGCTGTCACTCGTGTGTGCTCTCTCTTTCACTGGGTTTATGCTACTATTTGCCTGTGTGTTACCAAGAGCAATAACCAAGAATGTATGATTGATTCTTGGTAATTGCATTTGCGCGTCGCGTTCCCGCACGAAGCAGAAATGTCGTCTTTTGTGTGTTTCCGACATTGGCGACTGTCGTGCGTCGATTTCTAGCGTTGGATATTGTTCGTTACGTAGACTATAATGCTATGCTCGATGTATTATATGTATTAGATAAATCTATCGTCATTAGACTATTTTTGTGTGTCGTTTATTTGTTTGTTTGTCCTTATCAACTATTTCCTCAGCCCCTTTGACGTTTTGACCATTTGTGATAATTGACGGGAGGCTGTGAATGATAAAAGTTGTCGGCGAAACGGTTATTTTAGGAATTAGTGCTTTAGATTAGGCAGCGAACACTAAATCAATATTTCAAATTATGCCAAAAGTGTATACTGCCAATGTTCTCCCGTGCCCGGAGTACACGCCACCAACAAAAAACCGTCCCTGATTAGTGTTGTATTCAACAAGTGATTATTACACTCTTCAATATTTTTTGCTTTTAATCAGATTATCATATTTTATATGCTCTATCGATTGTTTACCTTTTTGATTAATGTATTGCAACCTGATGTGATCGCTCACAATTAGGCAAAGGACAGGAATGTTAAAATTACTTGCTACACTTAGCGCTGGTCAAGGAAGGTTTACGGTAGATGGAGGGTCAGTGTTCCGGGCGCCGTCATGTGAACATTGCATTTGCTCAAATTTTTTCATTTAAAGACACTTTATCTTGTGGCCTGCGCCTTCTAAACTCCTCCAGTTAGACGTTTTATATTATCTTCCTACTATCGTGTGTTTCTACCGTTTATTTGATTGAATTATTGTTGAGCATCGTCGTTCTGGATATTCAATTTGTCGCTGGATTCCAAGCCGCTGCAGTAATTTCTTCTTACTACGTACATCCGTGATTGGATATAAAATATTGATCAATCTCGAGTGGTTCGGTCGGAGTTTTATTTGGCGATACGAGCTGTGGGCTCTGCGGTGTGTATCACCATGTTTTGGCATGTTGATGGCGTTTGGCTGTTGCTTGCAGGGCATTTCAAAGCACGGCTCCATTTCATCCGTTTTCAGCACCCGAAGTGCGTACTCTTTCTCTGCCGGACCACAAGGACAGCCGTACAGCAAGAATTCGATCGACAATGCTTGGATCCAGCAGCAGCAACAACAACTATTACAACAACAACTTCAGCATCAACTACAGCAACATCAACAAAGGCAGCAGCAGCAAGCTGACGCCGTCGTCTGGAACGAGCGCAAGTCGTCTACGGGCAGCAATATTTTGCGATCGAACGCCCAAGTGGTCGTGCCGATTTCCTGCTGGGAACCTATGTCCGACGCGCTCTACGACAACGTGTCGGAAGTGCGCCGCGAAACCTCTCTGCAGCTGTCGTGCGTGCCAGACCGTCCTTCATCGTGTATGGTCAGTCCGCCGGATTTGGAATCGCGGCGAGGAGCGGCACGAGGGAGGGAGTCTACCAGCCGCTCTTCCCCCTCCTCCCTCATCATCAGAAATACGGTGAATTGCGGTCGCGGCCGAAACAGCGGCACCTTTTCGGCCGCCAAGAATCGCAGCCAGAGCGGCGAGTTCCGTACCATTCCCGGCGGCAGAAATATTCGCTTCGCTACCGACTCTTCCGCCTCTCAGTCTCTCATCCAGGCTCGCAGCGTCGACAACATCACCACCTTGCACATTGGCATCATTCCTGTCGCCAGCGATAGCGACACTGACTCGGACGCCAAGTCCAATGTCACCCTGAGATTCAAGGGCTTCAAACTGTCCCCCACCCCCGAGACTACTGTTTAACGGATGCGAATGTCACGCTAGCTCTGGGGAATGTACCTGTCGGCGGGCGCAAAGTTCCAGCGGACGAACGGGGAGAGGGAATCGATAGAGGTACGTGAGATGGCTATCTTCTGAATACTGACGACTCCTCGGCCTTCTTAGCTTCGTTTGCCCTAATTGTCAAAGACTCTCTTTTGATAGATCTCTCTTACACAACGATTCATATCAGTGGAGCTTTATGAGAACAAGAAGAGTTACAAGTAATATCACGAAATGAGATCGACTGGGCTACCTAATATTGTACAAGTGTACTTATATATGGGCCACTACGAAACACTCTAGAAGTTATATTGCGGTATGAAATATTTGAGAGATTCTGGAATGTACTAGAATGGTATCAATTTATATCATAATTAAATTATCATAATGAACTTACCACAATACAGCCGTTTCATTCGTCGGCAATCTACGCCAAATTTCCCAGAGCTAGGGGTGGTCGTGTTAAATGATATTCGGATGGCGTCTGACTAATATCGCATAGTTGCTTTCTGTTTATGCACGACCAAACAGCACCGTTTCTTTCATCGATTCCCCTTCATTCGTGTTGTTTATCATAGCTTTACTGTTAGCTGTTGAACAATTGTGATTCACATGCGATCTGAGAACAATCGCGTATTTTATGTCATCAGTCATAGTTTGATCTACTGAAATAAATATCGACTAGATTGTGTCTGTGTATTTTGACAACAGTCGGATGCTTCAGAAAAAGTGTTTACTCGGCGTTGTGAAATGTCGTAGCGCCGCATCAAATCGCTCGCTTTATTACCTCGCATCAACTGATAACAACGAATGAATGAGCTGACACGCGCGCGCACTGCTTTGCGTTGCTAGCAAGTGGGGTGGCCATTCGATCGCTTCTTTTTACCCCAACGTCTAGACTAATCCCCAATTTGCACTGTCCTTCGAACTATATGTTCGCGCATTACGGCGCCAGGTACAAGACACTACGACCGCATTTGAGGCGGTGTAATCTGATGCGGACAGACGTAATGTGAGTTTAGGGCGTTGTATATTACGATCACGAGAGATTAGGAAACCGGATTGCATGCCGGCTTTCTCGCATAACTGACGATGACTTTATTACTTTCCCGTTTAGATGGGCGCAGTTTGTATGACGACGACGACGAATTGGCGTTGAAGACGGGGAACCTTACCAACTGTGACATTTTGTCAGCTATCGGTTGGTTGTGTTTAGCGTATCACTTGTTTCGTTGGTCGGCAGTTGATCGAGTTAGGGATATGGGGAAATCGTATTGTAGCGCTTTTAGAATAATTTAATTGTGCCAAGCGGAGCGTCATAACCTACAATGTATTCATTATGCACAACTTTATTTTTAGGTCTCCCTCTTTCTGCTTAGACTTTGCTGTAGGGTTGGGGGAACCAATTTCCCGATTCGGTGCTTACTAAGAGCGCACTATTTGGCTAACGCGAAGCAATGAGACGAATTATCATTCGTTACTACTAATTCGAACAGTACGATATGCTTCATGATAAGACAAATGTTATGCGTTATTTCCACGTATCAACATTAGAGAAGTCTTTCCACCTCTCGCCTGATTCTGTCCTACAAAACTTTGAAAAATCAAGTTCAAAAAGGGTTCGAATCTTTTCTCAGCTCACTAAATTATTAATCGAGCGAGGAAGAGCGACATGTCGAGATAGTAGAAAAGAAACAGTAAAACGCTCGCACATACGTCATAACGTCGTTAATTAAGCAGTCGACGCTATCAAGCCGATCCTATAAATGGCAGCAATGGCGAAGCGGATTCTGATGTGTCCGCCGAAGTACTTCAAGGTGGAGTATGCGATCAACCCATGGATGGACACCCACAATAAAGTTGACGTGCCTCGCGCCCAGTCGCAGTGGAATGAGCTGAAGAAGACGCTCGAACGCGCCGGTGCCAAAGTCGAAGTGATGGATCCGACGGTTTGTCCTTCTATTCTGTCGTTAGAATGTGGAAGCGAGGAGAGAGGGATTGAGCCAACCTAACTTTATATCGGCAGAGACAGATCCCTATACACTTTAACAAGTGGCCAACACCAGTAGAGCAATTTAGCAGCTATCGTATTTCATCATACATAATAGAGCTGTCGCGTTTAATGTCGCTACTTTCTCATTTAATGTCGTAAATCAGCATTTTTTACCGAAAGGGGATGTAGGGCCATGAAGACGTGAACCATAATGAAAAAGTTCTGAACGAATGGGGGAAAAAAAGACATTGAATGGCTACGCTATATAGCATATTGCTCTAATCAGGCGTCCGCGCGCGTGTGGAAAGTCTCGCGGGGAAGCTAAATTGCCCTAATAATGTTAGGCGCTTGTCTTTATATCGGGANATGATACTGCAGGTATCGGAGCGTGAAGCTAGCAAGTTCGCCTGCAACTCGGTCGCCGTCGGCAAGAACGTCGTCATGCCCGCCGGAAACGACGAGACGGCGAAGGCGCTCACCGATCGCGGCTACAACGTCCACTTCGTCGACATGTCCGAGTTCATCAAGAGCGGCGGCGCCTCAAAGTGCTGCACTCTCGCCATTTGATTCCTTGCCATTTGATTCCTTGCCAATTTCTACTCATGTGATGATACACAAATCTTTTATCTATTATATTTTTCTCTTTGAGATTGTTCAACGATCACTTTTGCGTCAGATATATATATATATATATATATATCAGAGTTCCGAGATGACATTGATTACATTGCACTCTCTATGTGTGTGTGTAGCCAAGACGCATCTGAGAACAGCAAGAAGAAGTCAAAGAAAAACATTTTACCACGAAAAAAATGTTGTCTTGGGCGTCGACGCGAATGTTGACAACGTTATAAGGGACGGTCTTTGGCCGGCCAATAATGGCGCGGCCGTTGCTGTCTTTGATCGGGCAATTAGCCGCCGTCACCGTCGTCGCCATGTGACTCGCTCGGAGCAATGATCCGGTCGGCCCGTCGATCGACCTCAGAGCGCGCTAACGCTTTCGCCGTGCTCGAAGAAGACCTCGGTGGTGGGCAAGGGCGTCATCGGAGATGGCGTTTGCAACATCGGAGCGGTGTCCATAGATGTTCTTCCACGAACGGGCGACTTCTCGGGCGTTCGGAGAGCATTTATTCGAGAGCCGTGGACCAAAGCACCGCCGCCACCGCCCCGCCAACACTGGCGTTCGATTCGTTGCGTCGGCGGAACGAACGCCGCAACGACGCCCTCAACGCCGCCAGTCCGAACATCGACCCGCTCGACACGAACGACTCGTGCCTCAACGGCATCGCCACGCTCGAAAACTCCTGCGTGTAACCGCGCGACCGTGATCCCGTTCGGGACAGCGAAGGTTTCCGGCATCGTACCCATGTGTTGAATATATCGTTGAACTCTCGCTTGAAGTTAGTACTAAATGAGAAGAGATTACATAGCGATGAACTCCTTCGAGGGAGAGCCGAGGATTACTTGAGAAAGCCGTAGAGAAAGGGATTGACGCAGATCGACATCATTGAGACAACTTTGAACGACTGATCGAGGCGCTCGACAACGGCGGGGTCGATATGGAGGAGGTCGTCGATGACATTGAGATCGAGAAGAAAGGTGATAATGATGTAGGGGAACCAAAGGCAGGCGTATGAGGCGGCCATAGCAATGAGTAGCGCCGTCGTCCGACTCCGTCGACGCTCGGACGCCGTCATTACGGCCGGACTGACGCACGTCACGATGCTCGGCTTATGCTGAAACGCTCTTCATCGTTGCTGTTCGATACTGCCCCAACAATCGGATCAGCCCATTGCCCCTCACAATACACTCGTTCCACTAACTCGATCCGATCCCCGACTTGCACCGGGGCTAATCACACCTTCCTGCCCCTGCCTTGCGCTCTTTGTATTACTTTCAAGCAATAACGAATAACATCATGAGTCACAGAGAGTGCACGTACTCCGTTGAAATCCGATCGGCCGTTTTGCTTGCACAAGGACCCGTTTCGCTCCAGCCCGTTGCACAGAGAGTGACTGTGGTCAGTAATGCGCGACGCACTGCGCGACATGGACGGAAGCACTCGAGAGCTGCTGCTGTCCGCTCTGTCGACCACTACGCGCGTCCGATGCACGTTCACTTGACGCGAGTTCTCTTGCAGAAAGCGCGTAAGTTTGACGTTAAAGATCGAAAGCACGATGATAGGGACGACGTAGAGAAAGACCACTTGCAGAATGCTGACTGCGAGCGACACGGCCTGCTCCTTGCCGCTGTCGTTGTCGCCTTCTTCCTTATCCTGACCCATTACGAGCTTGCACTGTCGCCAGCCGTACGACTTGAGCTCAGTCATCGTTACATCGCCGGCCGACGTTGTTTGCACGTCCTGTGAAAATTATTGAATTGAATAACTGTCAATGAATGAGAATGAATGTGAATGAATGTGATTATGAACAAGGATGAGAACAGAGTGTCAATCGAAATGAAGGATACGATGCCCCATGGGAGTGTGACCGACAAGATCAGCTGTGGCTACGTGTGTTTATGTCTAATTGCAGTTGAGAACCAATTGCGTCTGGTGCCGAATGACGTCAACGAGGCATTGTGGGACTACGGCATTGTCAAGGGGGGAATTCAATCGGCGCCGCATACACTCTGTGTACTTTTACCTTAAAGACCCAGAGCATGGTGATATCGTAGTAGATGAGCAGCGGGATGCTCAACGCGAACGACACGAGCCATATTCCGATAGCGATGGCGATGGCGCGGAAAGAACGCCTCCGCGCTGACGACATGCTAATGTTCTTGACTGTGTAGTACCTGCATGTTGCAATTAGGAAAACGCCGCTTTTTATACGTATTCGCCAAAGGTTACCGATCGATGCCCATTACGGAAATGGTCAGCGTTGAGCAGTAGATGTTGCTGCCCGGCAGCGCGTTGGCGAACTTGCAGAAGATTTGCGAGTAGGGAAACTCAAAATCGATGGACGGCAGCCAGAGAAAGGGAATGTTAATAAGGCCAAGCGTTAGATTAGAAAGTGCCAAGTTGAGGATGAAGACGTTTCGGTTCGTGCGCATTTCGCGCTTGCGCAGAATGGCGAATATCACCTGAAAGCGAAAGGTCTGCACGGAAATAGCGTCGAGCATCGTTCAGTGCTCGAGCAAGCGTGTAATCGGCAGTGTCTCGACGGTGCTGCGCGGCGCTAGCTGAGCGCGAGCTCGCCCAGCCGTAGCTTCAAAACAAGACCGATTTCACGACTGAATAACTGACCAGTCCGTTGCCAATGACGGCCAAGATGGAGATGATCGCGTATACGGTCGTGTAGACCGCCTCTTCCCAGTCGCTATAGCGCTTCAAGTGGCTCCGCAGCTCGAGGAACATCTTCTGCAGACAGCCATTGTCGAACGGCATCCGCTCCCATTCGCTGTCGTTCATGCTCGATCGGTTGAGCATGCGAGGGCAGTGGTGGTCGATCACCTCCACTTCATGGAACATGACGTCCACCTTCAAATAGGACGCTCAATGTCTGATCTGAGCACACCGTCAATAAGTCAAAGACAGAGAGACAGTGAGAGAGAGCAAGAGAGCGCCGCACGCGACCGCCTAGGCCCGCCGATTCGCTTTGCATGCCAACGAAGGACACCTTCTTGCATCGGAGAAGGCGACATTTGTCGCCTGCTATTCGACGCAAACGAGCAGCGCAGGGAATGCGCTCGTTCGCTATCCATTGACACGTCGTCGACCAGCGCCGCGCTATCTTACGTGTCGACGCCGACGCTTCCGTGCGCTCTTCAACCGGCGGTCAATTGACCGTCTAGAGAGATGACGCGCATCTAATGTCTTATTCATAAAGCCGCAGCGAAATTGACACGCTCTAACTTAATTTGCGACCAAAAAGGCATCAACAGCGACGATCCGATCATCATCGGTTTCAGCAAATTATAGCTACACTACATAACGAACGACCGCTCCCGCCGCCCCCATCGCGCAGCATTCAGGCTAAAGCTGCTGCTCGGCACTGCTGATCATCCGAACCAAACAAATGACACCACGACGATAGCGCAACGTTTCAGTCGACCAACTAAATCACTGTCGCGGTCGCCGCACCAAAAGATCAGTCTTGCTCGGTCGACGGGCCGGTAACGACGACATTGCGTCGCTGCTGCTGCAAGTCGGCCGAGTCGCGCGGTCCGCTCTGCGGTAGGCACGGTCGCCATCGACACGGCAGCCCATTGACCGGCAGATTTAATTTAATAAGCAGCAGTCGGAGCGGGAAGGAGGGCGCACGACGACGTGTTTCAGACGACGTGAATGCGAGCGGTGAAAGGAAGACGGCGACGCATTATGATACAAAAAGTACGCGACGCTTTTAACCTCTAGCGTGACGCGCGCGACAAGTTTAGTCGACCGACTTGAGGGATCTTCGGGGCGAATGGAAGGCCTAAAAGCGGATTCTCTACGCGGGGCGCCGACCGATGTCGGATTAGAAGCAACTACGTGTGGGTCACACAGAAGCCGCCCGCATCAATCGCCAATCACGGCGGTTGCGGACTCTAGGTTCCCGATCAGTCCCGCGTCGTCGCGGTCGTCGAGGCAACGCTCCTAGAAAAAGCCACGAGCGACCACTCCTATCCCGCCGGGTTCTCTCCTTCAGCGTCATTCACCAGTTTTCATCGCTGACCTCATACGAAATGCATACAATGACGCGAGCGTGCGTGCGCGCGCGCCAACTCGCTCGACGACTCTATGAACATATTAGCTGCGAAAGGAGAAGTGCAATCAAAGAATGCGCGAACAAAATTCAGCGCTCACCTGGCCGCCGCTTACGTGACCTGCCATCTTGTTTCTTTTGTGCGCTTCCGACAAGCTTGATTAGGCGCGCATTTGTGTTGGCCGAACCGGCGGCTTCATCAGCGTCTAGATTCTGCAGCGATGCCAATTAAAAGTTGCTCGTATTTCCAGCCGTGCGCGTTCACACGTGCGCAAGAACACAGAGGTCTGGCGCGAATCGAACGCGACGCGGGTTTTTTTAGCGCTACTATGTTCCTTCGAGCGCCCGATAGATCTGATCACGGGCTGACAGCAAGTCCGACACGCGCCCTACCCGCCCGCCGCCGACAACCAATTGTACTGGACGCCCAAAACACGCGATCGACCAACATTAGAAGCGCCGACGCAAATGAAAAATTGAACCTATATAACACTACCGTACGTCGCAATAGAATAAGCGTCGTAGCCGCCGCGAATGGCGCAGAACGCACGCCTTTCGCGTCGCGAAAAAACATTTTGATCAAGAATTTGAGAGACGTAGGACAATCATCTCGGGACGGCGGCGGCGCGGGGCGGCACACGCGGCGCCACCTGCTCACAGCATGGGAAAGATGACGGATGAAGAGAACGAGCGGGGGATCGGTGGAGACGAGGAAGGAGGGGAGGGGGGAGGGGGAGGGGGAGGGGAGGGAGATAGAGCGCTCATTTAATGCATTGGAGCTGAAATGACGACGTTTGTCGAAGCGGCAGCACGCGGCAAGCAAAGACACTGTTCGCTGCGTTCTCACGCAGACAGCGGCGACACGATCGGCCGTTCGCGGCGTCGGCAGGGCACGGGCGCTCGGCTCACGCAGAGCGCCGACCGCAGCACAGTTTGCTGAAAGCATCCATTGAAGCCGATGGGTCCGTCCTCTATAGTTAAACGGCCGTCCGGGAGGCAGTCGAGACATTAGCGGATCGATCCCATCCCTACAGGTAGGCGCGGCGGGACACTGACGAAAGGCCGGCAATTTGTTGATCGTAATCGACTCGACTCAACATTGACTAGTTGGCGTGACGCCAATTGCATCGAATATATATCGCCTTAGGGAAGAGGTGACCTTGATATCTGGCTTACTAACACAAACCCTTAGATCAAAGGAAAGAATGGAAGGAGAAAAATGCGCCGAGAAAGTGATTAGGATGGTCACGCGAGCAAAGCTGTCGATTACGAAGACGAGGTAGACGGCCGAAGCCGGACGGACCGGCCGGGAAGCTCGCTGAGACTGCCGGCTGCGCATGATGAGACGCAACAGGCGTCGTCGCAAGGACACAGCTTACCTTGGCGACGCAATAGCGGACAAATGCCAGTCACCAAGGGCGGTCGTGCCGAAGGGTCCTCCTCCGATCTCATTATCGCGCGGTCACACCGGCAACAAAGCAACGTCCCGCCGTCCAGCGATCGTCATGCGCCAGGCGTTGTTGCAATGCGAGCTGCACTGAAAAGACGGTCTCGCTTTCGCTTTGACGAACACTCGTCGAGGACACACAGCTGGCGTGCGAGTGCTAAAGAAAGCCGAGCGAGCCGCACGCTGAGCACAGAGAATGACCGAATTACTAGGCGACGTAATGCTTCGGCGACTTCGACGGTAACTCTCGCCTAGTGCACGTCCATTTCCAGCGTTGGCAATTAGGGAACTAGCGCTTGCGCGTGCAGTTGGCAGTTGGTCGTAATTTTTATCCGCGCCGAGCGTGCGCGCGCAACTACCGGCCGAGACGATTTCCTTCTCAAAATGCGTAGGTCGCCGAATAAGAAAAGGCAATCAGAGAGGGTTGGCAGGGGCGGAAGGCAATAGAAGCCGGTCGCACTGCCTGCGTCAAAGCGGGCAAATTGCCGCGACGCTTAATCAATGCCAAAGGGAGTTACACTGACGGCCTCAATTACTCGGAGTACGAAACCGACTCTAGCTGGCGCAAAGTTGCGTATCAATGAAAAATGAATGACCGATCACCGATTGTTGCGAAGCGCAAGTCACGCCCGCGAACGTTTCACTCAGTCACTAGTCGCTTATCGTATGGCANCTGCGAAAGAACGTGAAAGCGCTCCGCCATATTCGCCCGTTGACACTTCGATGAAAGCAGTTATCTGAAAGATTCGTCAACATTACAAACAATATAGTTCCACAGAGATGAAGAGAATTCCAGGAAAATGCTAGATTGTAATCGTGAACACCTAAGAAACAAAATAAGCATAAGGGAAAGGTGAAATGAATCCACATTGACAACAGTTTAATGAGAGAAATCCTCAACTAATTACTATTGCTGCAATAGTGATCGTTCGCCTCTTTATTCTGGAAAAAACTTCTATTTCTCCCTGCACGCTCTCACGACAGTGATCCGGGTTGAAGGGATGGAGGTCAGGTTACAAAAAAAGTAGATTTTGGAGACACGTTTCACGAAGACCTATTGCAAAACCTGTGTACGATCCCGATGAGTTTTATTTATCCAATGGATCGTTTCGGTCATTTTTTGGTGAGCGCTAGCTTCTACGCTTTAGCTCAGGGGTGAGAGAACGAGAACTTCCATGAAAGGAGAGAAAGGAAAAGCATCTTCGAGTTGTTGCGCGAGCGTCTTCGACAACGAATCGAAGTGGAAGACGGCGGGAATTTGCGGATGCGCAATTAACGTGCGAACTAACGATGCTCAGGCAAAAAACCATTCTCGTAGTAGATAAAATTCGCTGCGTCCCTGATTTTGTGTGACGACAAAGTAGTCGTCGTCATTTCGTTCATCCGCCTCCTCCTGGAGCTGAGTTTTGTCATCATATGATATCCTGTTCACATATTCTCCTACTATTTGATTACTTTAGCTTTATTTTTAGTCAAATTAGCTAGCTTTTAAAGGTACACTTGGCGGTATTTCTAAAAAGTTGGTACTCGTAGGCCTAAAGCTTTTCGCCTGCATACGCGTGCGCGTGTTGCTGCCACTCGTGCTGGATTGTCGTTGGATTCCATACTGTTGCTTTTTCAGGTTTAGACAACCTCTTTATTTTGGATTCTCGTCTATATATATTGCGCGAAGAATTACTCTCAGTGTTCAAAAAGCGACAAGCGCTGTATTACCGTTTGGTACGGTCAACGAACGAACGAACGAGGCTTGAAAAATGGCCGTAAGTTCTTGAAGTTTTTTCATTGCTGTCAATGTTGTTTTATATTATTTGTAAATGCTGATATATGTTATATAATTGATTGAGACTGATGTTGATACATCTTCAACTTTCTCTTCTACAAAAGTTACGTAACTTTCAATGGATAATATTTGTAGTACTCGTACGGCTATGGATACGGCGGACCGTCCGCCGCCGGAGGAGGCGGAGGAGGAGGTGGCGGAGGCGGCGGCGGTGGTGGAGGAGGGGGCGGTGAAGACGCGTTGGGCTCGTACAACCCTCGGTTCCACTTCGCCGCCGCTCAGGACGCCGGCTTCGACACTGGTGGCGAGGAATCTCAGCCCCGCACCATGTAAGAAAGCGTTTCTTTTCACTTTTCTCAAAGAGCTATTGTGATGACGAAGGAGATTGTAGTTCGCTTCTTGGCATTTTGCCAGAGTATTTGCATGCGGCTATGTGCGTGTTCAAATAGGTTTTTTTTATCAATAAATGTGGGAATATCGGTAAAATTTCTTCGCGAGAAAATAGAATTCGAGTCAGGCACCGTAGTTGGCAAATATGAGCTTGCCTTTTTGGTGCAGAAACCTTAATTTTTCTATCGAGAATGATAATCGCTTCTCAGTTTTTACGTGCATAAATTGGTAGAAAGAAACGCTCTCGACTTCCGAAGCAGTTTGCCTTATGCAGTTTTAAGATCTCTTCTTCCTCGCGGAGATATTTTGACTATACTAACTGTACAACGTATGCCGAATATTTCGTTGTATGTTGCAACGTGAAAACTACACGAAGTGTCACGTTCTAATATTGCGCATCCAGTGCGCGCAGTTGGGATATGATTATTGGTTTTTAAAATCGTGGCGCGCGAATGCTTTACTGAAGTGGCATCCCGCTGATTGTAAATCAAACGAAATTTAATCGGAGCATCTCATATTAGTGTTGGATCAATGGGAAGGGGAAATTTATGCGAGCTTTTAGTTTCACTTTGCCAAAGTACAATTCTTGAAAGAGTATAAGGTCCTGTTTATACTTTCAAACTCATACGTATTATTCGACATATAGAGCACTATATTGGCGTCTTTGTTCTCTAATACTAATTATAGCAAGCAAAGAGCATGAGATCACAAGTTACCCCTCGTCTGAACAAAGCATAGAGAGTGCGTGATCAAATAAGGCAGTATAATTTTAGATCCTGAATAACGCGTGTTTATTTGTCAGTTGAAATAGAGCATAGTGAAGCAATGCATAAAAGCGGAGTGATGCGATATATCGTGGACTGTCATACTGTACTACAGTGGAATTCGTTTATAGCGG
Organism: Plectus sambesii; assembly: GCA_002796945.1. Lineage (NCBI taxonomy): Eukaryota > Metazoa > Nematoda > Chromadorea > Plectida > Plectidae > Plectus > Plectus sambesii. The sequence continues at coordinate 42,201 of NIUQ01000139.1, read as the reverse complement.
TCACCGGAGGACCGTCAAATTTTAACCGGTATAAGCGAAATACCGATATAGCCGAACTTGTTTGCATGGGAAAGTACGGTTTGGGACTGAAAATCTTGACCCGGTATAAATGAAATACCGTTATAACCGAAACCGCCATAAACGAATGCTACTGTATTATTGAAAGCTGACATGATAACAACGCTTCATCTTCTCTTTGTTTTAGCTACGTGGGCAACTTGGACGCCAGCGTGACGGAGGAGTTTATTGCTACGCTCTTCGGCCAGATCGGCGCGGTCACAAAAAGCAAAGTGATCTACGATGTAAGTGACCGATTGACTGTCTATATGCGCAACAGTTTGCTTTATTATTTTTCATTATTACCATTATCATTATTGCTTTCCCTAATCGTTTCAATCGGTCGAGGTAAGTGTCCTCTTGAGCTTGAGTTGTTTGTGCCAAATAGTTGATCGCTTTCTCAGCTCGACATACAGCGCGCACAGAGCACAAAAGACGTGCAGAGCCGGTGGGTAAACGCTTTGACATTTTGAGCGCCTGGTAGGGGCGACGCTCCATTTTCTCTTTCCATTTTTTCTTTCTTCTTTTACTCCCCCAAAAGAACAGCTGGAAACAGTCCCCTGTTATGCAGATAATGAATGACAAACATCGTTCGCAAGCAATGACCTCATCAACGGTGTCGCTGCTTATGGAGAGCCTCGCGCGCTGTCAGCCTGAAACCGGCCAGAACGTCTAAGTACCCTTTATTCATATTTGCCGTTTTTTCTTTTTCTTCCATTTTAAGTCGGACCAAAGAAGGAGATCAGTCAGGGCTTAGGGCAACACATACAGTGGCATACAGCCGCGTGCTCTTACGCGCGTAACCCTTTGCATAATGTGTCGCGTCATGCGACAGAAGGCCGCAGATTAGACGCCCAAGGCGCTGCTACGATACGCACTTCCCGTTGGTTTTTGTCGTCAATGCTTAATTTGGCACCTTTTTTAGGGCACCAACGACCCCTACGCCTTCGTCGAGTTCGGCGATCACTACACGGCTTCCCAGGCCTTGACGGCCATGAACAAGCGAGTGCTCTTGGGCAAGGCAAGTTCTTTTTTCTCTCTCTTCTAAGGCGTTGAACGTGCTTCGAGATGACTACGAGTCTGTACGCGAGGGTTTTGATTCGATTGTCAAGGTTGCATGATTATTTCTCACTTTCCCACAGCAAAATCGAGACATTTTTGAAGAATGTTCGAAGTCTCTTAGCGGTTTATCGTTGGTTTTGGCTGTATAGTCTGCGTTGCGGACGTTGACCGAGTTTTGAGCGCTACGAGACGCTCCGTAATCATTGCAACCTCAGGGTTACGCGCCAAGTTTGAATTTACTACTCTAAATGGTTTTTACTCGGATCGGATTCTGACAACCGGAATCAGCATTTTAGGATAAGCCAATAATATGGGGTTTCGAAAGTCAACCTTTCTAGTTGGATTCAAAGGGACCAAATCGGCTTTCAGCGATCCTATAATCCAGCTTTAGTTTGTACGTGCCAACGTACGCAAATATTTTTTTCACGTCGGCGCGTTTGCCAGCGAATGCGATGAGAAGCGACGAAAATGATTGTTGATACTATTTTTAATTTAAATGCCATACTCTTCAAATTAAATTGGACGCTTTGTTTGAATTGTTATAAATGTGTCCAATTTTATACGAAAAATGTCCGATTTAAACCGGAAATGGTATATGTGAAATTTTTTACTCGGTCGACGGCTGTGACGCAAACGGCTATATTGACATTGGCGTTCGTTTGACTGCGGGACTGACTGTATATGCTATTCCGTGCTTCCAATACGTGTCTCGTTGTTGGCCGCAGGCGTTCTCTATTGCCGCTGTTGTTCTGTATTGGCGTTGGCGTTCTATATTACTGTTGGAGTTCTCTATTCCCGCTGGCGCGTGCGTGCTTTGATCTAGTCGGTGACGGCGTCGAAGCCGGATTTTTGATGTTTCTTGTTCGCGCGCTTGCCCGCACAACAAGCTCTGTTCCTCCTTCCGCCATTTTGGCGCTGATCACAATGGCCGATCGGTTATTTGCGTGATGGGCGGCGTGCTTGCTTGCGCTGCACCGCCGCCGCCGCAGCCGCCGCCACCACCACCGTCGCTCGGCCGGTCGGTGAGATGCGCGTCGTTGGGCGCTTTGGACATCGGTGACGCGTTTGCTGCCGTTTATCTGCGCAAACGCCAGGTGGTGCTGTATGCATAGCGGCATGTGCCCAAAATCGACCCACCCGCCGCGCAATTCCGCTTCTGTACGGCCGTCAGATGTCGTTCGTCGGCCGAGCCGGCTTCCTTCTGTCGGTTCTGATAGCGGCCGGCGCGAACAGCTGCTTGTTCCGCCGCTTCGCTCTCTCTATGTTCCTCCACTTGTCTTCTTGTGTTCCTCGCGCTCGTCGGTCTCGTTCGCCTTTAAGTCGTTGCGATGCGATTGGCCGTCAGGGAGCTGCACCGACCAATGGTCCGACCGCGTTGAGTAATTGTCTGTCGGATTAATCGGCGCCCGCGCCGACCGACGACTTGTTCGTCTCGGATCGCTACTGATCGATGCTCGCGAACATTGCTGGTCCGTTTGTATTTGCGCAGACGGCGACGGCAGCGGCGGCGTCTTTTTTGACGAAAGCGGAACGGTCTGCGCGCTCGAGAGGAGGGCGGAGGTTCGGCCGGGCGCACGCCGGCCGGCCGCTACCGTCGGCCGATGGCGACCACGATGACTGATTTGAATATGGGCTTAGTTATGCTGGTCGGGTAAGCGACGACGGGCTGCGGCGGCGAGTAACAGCCGGTCGGCTGGTCGTCCCGTTGGCTCGACGGTACACGAGCGCACGCGCCGCGAAACGCTGCTGTAAGCGCTTCTGACTGCGCCGGCTGACTAGCCGCCCGCCGCTGATCGGCTGATCGGCTGATCGGCTCATTCCCCCCTGTTAGCGCCCGCCGTGATCGTCGGCGCCGATTCCGCCCGCCCCACGAAGAGGAGCCGTCCAATCGAATCGGTCGTGAGCCGAGCTCTCCCGTCCCCGTCCCCCCGTCCGCGTAGCGACCGTTGCCGCCTTGTTGTCGGCGCTCATTTACCCAACATTACGCCGACGTCGTCGAAGGCGCTAATCATCGGACGAAATACCGCTAATATTGGCGGACAGGTCGCTTCGGAAAATAACCATTAAGCCGCGTCTCGCGCGCGCCCTCGCCGTCTCCCGTGGCGCTAATCGGCAGTGATCGCCCGCGGCGCGACACGTCGTCCCCGCCGCGTCGTCTCTTCATCGTCCGTTTCAGGCGTCCAGTCCCCTTTCCTTTTTGTCCGGGTCGCTTATTGGATTTTGGTGTTGAATTCGGCGCGGCTGTACGTGGGCATCGCGGCTCCTATCGTCGTCGGTTTGGTGGTTGAAGTAAAGATTGGTGGGGTCAAGCAGTATTTGGGAGTGTTTGTGAGAGGAAGAGCTGCCAAGATCTCGTGGAATATCTGTGAATAGAAGGAGCGATGTTGTCTCCTGTGCCGTCGATCGCCGGCCTCACCGCCGCACATCTCGGCCTCATCTCGCCCGCTTTCTCTTCGCCCATGTTCGCCCCCGCCACGACGACCCTCGCCGGCTTGTCGCCCTTCATGTCCCTTCCGCAGCTGTCGGCGTTCGAAGGCGTGCCGATCTTCCTCGTACCCCAAGGAAGCGGCGCGTCTTTGCCGCTCGCCTTGCAGAGAGCAGCCGTAAGCTGGGCGCGATCGTGCCGTTTCTTCTTCTTGCTTTGTGTCTACTGTTCGCGCTTGTATGACTGCCGGCTGCTGTATGGTGTTTTTCTTTTCGACCGACGGACTGTATGCCGCCGCTGCTTTCGAGCGACGAATCGACCCGCCTCGTTGCCTTCTGTTTCGGCGGCGCTATCAGTCATCTGGCCGCCCGTCTGACCGATCGAACCGGGGGGGGGGCTGTTTGTTACGAATGACGCTACACGACTGACTGTTTCTCTCCCCTTTTTGTAACGTTTTCTGACACCCGATTGATCGACGATATTTTCTAAACTTTTGCGTTCTTTCGCGGTCATCGTCATCATGTTACTATATTGCAGGAGATGAAGGTGAACTGGGCCACGCAGCCGGGCACGGCGCAGAAAGTCGACACGAGCAGTAAGCGATCGTTTCGGTGTAAATTTGAATGAGATGCTAATGAAATGCTATTGCAGAGCACTTTCACATATTCGTCGGCGATCTGTCTCCCGAGGTGGACAACAAGGCGCTGAAGGACGCGTTCGCGCCATTCGGCGACGTCTCGTAAGTGTTTCACGCGATTTTCGTTTTTTGGCTCGTTCGCTCAGTGGTGAACAGACGGCGCTGCCGTGTAGGTGGCAATCGTCGATGACCGATCGGCCGCCGTCTGCGGTGGCCTTGATACTGTACGCTGTTTGACGGAAGGGTTATTGGGTGGCGGCGTGACGCTGCTAGCTGTCGGTTGCCAGTAACGACCGATCTGTCTTGGCCGATCGACGGTTCCATCAACCGGCTTATGCCGCATTATGGGGGAGGCGAGCGAAAATTGGCGCTTTCTGTTAGCGTCGTCCAGGCGCCTATTTTCAATCTTTCGGGAAAGTCACCTTTCGACGCGAGACGCACGAGGGATGATCAGTCACTGCCGCTGTTTATCCTCACAAGGAGACATTGGGCGGGGCGGATAATCTTTCTGGATAGTCGTTGCGCACCGTTGGGAGACGATCAGCGGTGCTGAACTCTGTATGTACTGTTTGACTGAAGTATGGAGTTCAGCCGCCAGCGCTGTTGAGAACATTGAACCGTTGAGGAATCTTGCCTTGGAGCCTTTGGAAAGATTCCTAAATACGGCGACTAAGAGTTAAGATGTTCACTTAAACAAACAGTCATTGACTGATGTCACGCGTAGCTAGTCTCTGAAGACTGCTCCAGGGGTTACCGCTGATCTTAGCACATTTCAACAGATTCTTTCTTCCCCAAACTATTCAGCCGTTTGAGTTGTACATACTTACTTCACTTTCGGGCTGACTTACACAAAGATTAAATCACCGTTCCATTGGAGGCGATCAATTTCGTCGCTATGGGTTGGGTTCAGGGGGAGAATCCTCGTACTTTCACCATTTAAATCCGACTGTTTTCTTGATAACGCTTTGCTCTTTTATTGCCGCTGACGAGTTTAAAAGAATGTGCGAGATAGATGCGTACGCCTCATTGTGTCGTCTATCCTTGCTACGCATTATTTCAGCGCACTTCTTCGCGTCGAAGTATTTCAGTCGACAACGCGAATAACCGTAAATATGCACTCTCTTTTGGCGTTTTTATTTGCCATTTTATGGGATTTTCGCATTTTCTTGTACGCATTTCATTCCAACTTGTGCAATCGGTAGTCGTGTTCTGCTTCGGCAACACCACTGACGTCACATACTTTTTCTCTTTTTTATGGCTGTGTAATTTTGCCGTTTTCATTGGGCGCATATTGCTGTTGATCGATGGATCGTTTGTGTTGTGGAATCCGCCAACGCTTGCGTTTCGCACTTGACTCAATTGTTCGACTCGTGTTCTCACGAGATCGTCGTTATTCGCAAAGGGGGATCACAGTAGCGGCTTGCGTTCAATAATCATTTACATAAACGCTACGGTATTTATCAATTACATTAGAATCTAAATAAGTGTGGCACCTCGGTAGCCGATCAAAATCTGTCTTTTTCTCTCTGCTTCCTGCGCTTATGCGGGATCGTTTAAAGGAGCACTTCGTTCGCCTTTAGCTATGGGGAATGTACCGTTAATTGTTATTAACTACGTTTGACTAGACTGCATAGCGATAAGTTCATTACAATATGAATTGATATGATTCGCGGTCGACTTGTTATGCGCAGCTCAATAACAGGGAATGTATTCACCAACTTCAAGATCAGTAATCCAAGATTACGGCTTACTATAAGCATACTCAACGCGCTGCTTTGTTTTCAGTCGGCCGTAATCTTGAGATTACAAAAGATTACTTAGCTTGATTTGAGTGAATACAGTATACGGTACATTCGTCAGAGCTAGGGGATGGACCGAGTTTTCATCTTAAGACGGAGAGATGGGATCCGAGAAACGGCTGCATTTATTTGAATTCTGCTGTATTTTCGATCCGGCAACTTTTTACGGGCACTTGGACGCCGCGAAAGAGGACAAAAACGGTTAATGCAATGCGTTGTTTTCAGTGACGCCAAGGTGATTCGCGACCTGCAGACGTTGAAGTCGAAGGGATACGGCTTCGTGTCGTTCGTCAAGAAAGAGGTATGTCGATTAGCTTTACTTTAAACACCAAATAATGTGGATTGTTTCAGGAGGCGGAGCGCGCAATTGAGCAGATGAATGGCCAATGGCTCGGTCGCCGCACGATCCGCACCAACTGGGCAACGCGGAAGCCGCAAGGAAACGGTGATATCTCGTCACTTCCATTGTCTCCTAGCCGAGTATGACCGTTCTTCTTTTTTAGAAATGTCCTACGATGAGGTCTACAGCCAAACTGGCGCCAACAACGCCACCGTTTACGTCGGAGGCATCGCGCCGAATACTACAGGTGCGTCCTTGGCGATCGCTGAATTTACTTTCTTTTAATCGTATCAGATTTCTTTTATGTTATAAGTCCTCTTCCCTTCAACGTGTTTTTAAAGAGCATCTAAAATTCTTCAAGAATCGCATCTGATTTTAAAAATAATTAGCTCTACGTTTAAATGTTTGCGTGAAAAGTTCTCGCCCTATCTGGAAAATAGGCTCCAAGGTCTTCTGTTCGAGAGAGATATCGCACCTCCCTGAAATGGCGGCTATCGCGTCGTCTAGAACCGAGTCTTTTTTCAAACGACCAGTTAATTTTTTTAAAAAGTTGAGTGCAAGGGACACGAAATTAGGTCATTTCCTGCAGACCCACTCATGTTTGCACTTGTAAATTGTAATTTGTTGGTCTTGCGACGAAATGTGTCGTTTGCAGAAGACGAGTTGCGCAAGGCGTTCGGCAAGTACGGCGGCATCTTGGAGGTGCGCATCTTCAAGCAGCAGGGTTACGCCTTCGTGCGCTTCGATAGCAAGGAGTCGGCCACGAACGGCATCTGCTCGATGAACGGCACCGAAGTGAACGGACAGGCCGTTCGGTGCTCGTGGGGCCGTGCCGGACAGGACGTGAGTTCTCTTTTGTTTTATGCTCCGCCCTGATTTGACCATTCAGGGTTATGTACAGTGAAATTCGTTTATACCGGTACTCGGGGATCGGCCAAAATTAGCGGTTAAAGCGGAATATCGCTATAAGCGAAATGGTAGAAACGAATTCTGCTGTACCTCCTTAAAGTATGTCTTACCTTTCGGCTTGGAGCCGATTGCGAGACAGGCCAAGTATTTGTTGGCGTAAAATGATCGTCTCTATAGGAAGTGAAAATCTCTTGGTGCTATATTTATTCTCAGTCGAATAGTCGTTCTTCGCTTTGTACTATCAAATCAGTTCTCGAAAAATCGCTCTCAGATGCCTTATTCTCTTTTTTTATGTAACCTAAACTAAAGTAGCGATATGTTACGAGTTTGATCGAATTGGGCCGAAGTGAAAGCCGCTTCTATTTATGCCATCGCTTAATCAGTGTACGAGGAAGGAACGCTGTAAAAGGAGATGAAAAGTGCAGAGAAGGCATTTGGGAGCGTTATTTCGGGAAAGTCGGGTGATCGTCGACGATCATCGGAGCTATTTTAAGCTGACGTTGGTAACACGCTGATGACCTACGTAGGCCGCCTCCGCCGTGTTCGGCGATTTATTATTCAATGGTTATTAGTTCCCATCTCGCATCGATCACGGTAGCCTATGTAACAATCGAAACACATCTGTTTATCGCCATCGATCTAAATTTCGCGCCGATCAACATTCATCGGTCATCGATGATGGTGTTAATTGTTGACCGCTAAATCATAATAGATCTATTCAAAAATGCATATTATGCTGTGTGAAAACGTCGGCGAAATCTGGCGCCTTTTTCCTCGGAAGCAATACTAAAGTGGATACCTGGTGTGTTCTGCCCTTCAGAGCTTTTCTCTTCCTTTTCGCTTTTGAGATATATTCCCCCCTGCACGGAATGAAAGGGCGCGTTGACATTTGTATCATTTTCACATTGGATCGAAAACCGTCAAAACAAATAAAGCGCTTTCCGATTTAAATAGGACACTTATCTTAAAAGCCAACTCAGCAAAGTGTCCGATTTGAAGTGGAAATGGCGCATACTGTGTATGACCGAATTGAGCCTATTTTAGCTACCTGTCAGCTATTTCAAGCTACCTGGAGAGATGGTTTATTTGAATGGGCTTTGTGAGATTAGGCCGGTAACACTTCCTAATATTAAGTAATTCATAGCAATACTTGACGCTATGCTTGAGTGTGAGCTTAAGTGTTGCTTAACTTATGAAAAACTTAAAATACGATTATGCTACCGGTCAATTTTTACGATATCGTCGAGACAAGCTTTTAATACCAGTGCAGTGTTTAACTGCCTCGCTAAATCTTCCACACACGAGGACGTCTTATTAGAACAAAGAACTGATTTTTATGCGGTGATATACGGTAGGTGCTATATATTGGATTGAACGGAAAGTTTTGCGTCTTTTGAGTGCCATATTGTGTTTAAAAAGGACGCAAAACACTCCGGTCAATCTAATATTTAACATCTACCATATATGGCCGTATAAAATTCCTCTCCTTGTCCTAATCAGGCGTCCTCGTATGTGCGAGGTTTCGTGGGGAATTAAATATATTGTACTGGTATCAGATGGTTGTAGCATCAAGCGTGACAAATCGAAGAAAGAGTGCATTTTTAGGGCATGGGCGGAGGTCCGATGGCGGGTGCGGGCGCTAATCAGTTCGGCGCCTACGGCTACGGGTACGGCGGCTCGGCCGGCGCTCAACATCACCAGCAGCCGCCGCAACATCAGCCGGCGTCGAACGCACAGCAGCAACAGCAGCAGCAGCAGTATTGGAACTACTACCAACAGTACTACAACAACCCGCAGGTCATGCAGCAGTGGCAGAGGTATGCGTGTTGAGCTATTGCGATGCCGTCGATTTTGATTCTTAGGAAAGGGATTTTTATTAACGATCGCGGTTTTTATTTAAAAATTGCTTCTTACAGTATCATTTTGTTTCCCGAAACATCAATTAGTTTTGATGCGATCCCTCTTCTTAAATAACGATTTCGGATTCGAGTGGGCTCAATTACCGTGTTTTTTCGAAAATACACACCCGTCCATGCTGAAATCTGTTTTCGAGAGGCGGTTAGAAGTTTTCTAAGAAACAGGTACAGGTGAAGTTAGATTATGCGAAACTAGCTGCTTAGTAACAAGCTACAAAGGAGGCGTATTTTCGAGATAACCGAGTAAAATTGAGTAATCGAATAAAATTGGGTAATCGTATAAAATCTATTAATCGATTAGAGATTTAATTATCGCGGAATCGAAATGGTTCCAACTCTAAACGAATGTGATTATAACGCTGAATATGCCACGCATAAAAGCTGTTTGTTTTCAGCTACTGGCAGCAAGCGCAGCAGGGTGGTCAGTAATCTCGCCGCCCTTCACCACCACTGCGCACCCCATCGGCCGCCACCCCGCTGTTGTTGTTCGTCGTTCCGCTCCTCTCGGCTGGTTACTGAATCACGTGATACGAACATTCGTCGACTGGTTTTTTCGTTTTTTGGCGCTGATCGGAGTTGTCGACGAGCGCCATTTTGTTGCTTCGTTATAAGGTTGGGTTACCGGTTGCCGGATGTTGGCTTGGTTTGTCGCGCAACGTCGCCGCGCACTTCTCTCTATTTCTAGATTTAAGGCGCGATGGTATCTACAGTATCAGTGAATTATCGAGTTGTTATTCGTCTCAAATTTATTCTAATTTCGCTGAAATACCAAAACAAGAGTATCCTTTCGCGTTTCCTGCGTGCGTTGCCGTTCTAGGGAGACTTTGGCGCTTCGCCCATTGTACACTGTTTCCTTCTTCTTTCAACATCATCATCCATCGATCGTTGCTCTTGTTAGCCTACTCATTTTGTGCGTTCTGCACGCGTTGGTGTGTCAGTTGTCGAGTAACAGCCGTCGCCATCACTTTGTCTCTGATCGCGTTGACTTAATTCTTCCCATTTTTGACGAGATGACAAGTTATTTGATGAGAATGTGTGCTGGACTCAATTGATAAATCGAGTCTGAACGACATGACATGATTACTCGCGCAGTCGAGCGACTCGCATCTTTTCACACACACACACAAGCACTAATAACATATGGCCTACAGTACTTTGAACTTTCTGTCGCATCGCAAAAGCTCACCGTACAGCCAGTTATTTGCTAAAAGAACTCTCCGAAAGCGTACAGTGCCTACGTACTACTCATATACTCTTCCGCATTTTATTTTGAAAAAGAATCCAAGACATTTTTGTACTCGTTATTCGCTCTACGATGACGACTGGGCTACCGATGGAAACTCCCTCTCCCATAGCTTCTATTTTCAGTTTTTATAACATAATGGAAATGTCCTAAAATCACATACAAAACCTGGAGCCGATATCATATACTAAAGTATATATAAATATATTTCGAAATTTTACATTTTCCATTTACATTAGGTTTACAAAATTGGTTCCTTGGCTTTGACCGGAAAACTTCGGTAAGATGCAAATGCTCAAGGTGGCGTAAAACGATATCGTGCAATAACTTTTTTCAATGATTCGCAAGGATTTATCCAATTCTCATTTATTGAAGATAAATGCCATGATAGTTTTCTAGCATTCTCTTAGCAATCTGCAAAATCAATTATAGATGTACAATTTTGATGCATGTATGGTCTTGGCACTGTGTAGCAAGTAGTCTATCGGTACTGCTCTTCACAAGCCATTTTCGCCTCGCTTCTAGTGGGCAGTGAGGAGATCAAAAGACCAGTGCTGTGCGCCACTCGTCGACGTAAAAATATTCATAGCTCCTATGACATCATTTCATCATGTCAAACCAAAATTATTCTCAATGCACTCTATCTTTGTCAACAGAAACATAAACCTAAGCAGCACCTAGAAAACTCACACCAGCGCAAGATTACCTTATGATAAAATATAAGAGCAGTACACAGTATGGATAAACCAGTAAGCTAATCCTTTAAGCTGAAAATTACATCATAAGATTTTCATCATCAAAAGATGATTTTACAACCTTTCTATGGCCTTCAAACGTCGTAACTATCCCTTTGATAAGCCAAAATAGAGCCACGGTGACGACTATACACGTGGCTTTCTTGATGGCATTTGATAAGGATCAACCGTTAGCACAACGATACGCTCAATCAGTTATTTTGGATGAATAACTCGCGGGCACACGCCACGACCCAATACGCCTGAATTATGATTCCACTACTCCTACTTCTCTTATTCGCTTTTACCTCTTGCCAAGCCCAAAATGCTACAGCCGATCAGATTACAAACTTGCCTGGTGTCTCCTTCAACACCAACTTCAAGCAGTACTCTGGCTACCTAAATGGGAATATGCAAGGAACATGGAAACTGCACTACTGGTTGGAGTTCATTCGAATCTGCAAATTTGATTTAATGATCTCGAGTGTTTTCAGGTTAATGGAATCACAAGGAAATGCGGCAACAGACCCGCTAATTTTATATCTGAATGGCGGGCCGGGATGCAGCAGTATCGGTGGTCTACTTAAAATGCTCGGTCCGTTTTATCCGGAAAGAGATGGAAATTCGTTATATGAAAATGTATTCTCATGGAATAAGGTACGTACGGTATTCATTGATTAGCGGCGACTGGTCAATAATTAGAAAAATTTGAAAAGAGCCGAAATACGAGCAATCGCAGTTATTTTTTGACCTGTCGTTGCTTGATGCTTTTTCAAATATTCAGCACGCATTATCCGATTCAGGTAGCCAACGTGCTCTTTCTGGAATCGCCGATTGGAGTGGGCTTTTCGTACGATACGTCCAATACGTCGAACGTCAAGACCGACGATGATACGGTCGCTTATCAGAATTACCAGGCCTTGATCGACTTTTTCACCAATGTACAACCGGCGTACGCTAACAGAACCTTTTACATCGCTGGAGAGTCGTATTCTGGCATATATTTGCCTACGCTGGCCCGAGTACTAGTCCAAGGCATCAATAACGAATCGTTTCCGAACAAGAATTTCCAGGTACTATTGTCGTTTGCTTTTCGAAGCCACGTCTAATAAGTACACCAAATTTTTGTTCCGCTGGCTCTGCTGCAAAACTGAAGGCAATGAGTTGGTAACATACAGTGGCGTTCTTACGGGGCCTTCTGTTGGTTCTGGGGGAACGACCGCCTCTGCATCGCCGTCCGCAAAACGAAATATAAACGGGTGATCCGGACAATAAGCGAAAGGCAATGGACAGTTCGTGCCATCTTTTCTGAACTACCCTTCGACGGCACTGTAATTTATCATATTACATAGGCATTTGATATATTTACGCATGAAGTTCATTGTTGCCTGAATTACGCGGTGTTAAACTGGGCTAATGTGATCAACTGTAGCTGTATTTAAAGCAGTAATGATGTTTAATGAAGAGCGAATTTATAGGGCATGTCAATTGGAAACGGCTACATGAATGTCAAGCATTTAACAAATTCACTGGTGCTCTGGAGCAACTATCATGGATTGATTGCACTCGAGTAAGTTATGTGACAAATTTATAAAACCTATATATTTTCAATCTGATGTCATTGCATATGATATAGATGCGGTTATCAGTTTAAAGCTATTGAACGTTGCGAATACTGCAACTGAACAAGCTTGAAATTCTTGGTGTATTATAGAGATTGGGAAAACATCAAAACATCTTGCTGCAATAATCAAGACGTGGACAAATGCGACTTTTACTCACATTTGAATACATCTGACTACCTCAGTTTTGTATCCGATGGTTCTGTGTGCGGAAATTACGTACGATTTCTTCAACTTCGTCACGTCACTTCGCTTAAACCAATGCGACTTTTTACAGGTCTACCAGACGTTAACCACCCAATCACCTCCTTGGCCACAGAAGTAAGTGTCAGCTAATATTAACGTTGCATTTGCATCTATTTACCTTTGCTCTGCAGCCAGGACCCAGCCAATCTCTATCAGGACTGCTACGATCCGCTTCCACCGGCGAGCACCAGCAGCCCTATGATGAACTTTATCAAAGGTCACCCTAACATCGCCGCGACGAATCCTCACGGAACAGCGGTAAGCTGATGATGGCTATGCTATTCACTTTCTCACAACCAGGCCTGTCAACAAATTTTCATCTGGGTCAAAGTCAGTAATTGAGAGGCAAAGGGCGCCAAATAAGAACGCATAAAAACTCGTTCTCCTCTTCCTGTTGCTACTTCTGTCTGATTATATATATATATATATATATATATATACAAGCTAAATACTGATAAAGATACTAAAATGTTTGCTATCTGCTAATTCTGCTCTTTGTTAACATTTCGTTCTTCCGATGGACAGATTTGTATCAAATTGAGGTCAGCGCAGTATATTAACATTTGCGCAAGTATCGTAATTTTTGCACTGAAACATATTACATATCCTAATACAGATTCAAGCAGCTCTGTCCGTAGTATACGGTACTGCTGTGCAACGCTGTGCTGTGGTTGATAAAGTGTCGCCAAATGGCAAAAGCATTTCAGTCAATCCTTTGGTACGATTCAACGGATAGTCAACGTGGCAATCCGTGTTGGAGCGAGGGGGCAACTTCTACATATGTGAATAAACCAGAAGTACAGGCCGCTCTTCACATCAATAGTAGTTGGCAGAGTACCGTCGGACAGTGGAATGACTGCAAGTAGGCAACCAACGCTTAATTTTATTTGATGGCGATCAATTGAATGAATCTTCAGCGGTGTCATCTTTACCACCTACACCGTCATATATCCCGATACGACCCCCTTGTTTACTTACATCATCAACAATGTGAAGGTAACCATTGAAGCCTTTGATACTCTTCTGAACTCAGTCAAATGTTTCTTTTTTCTCTCAGACTCCCAACTTTCGCATACTTGTCTACAACGGCGACGTCGACACGGTGTGTAATTACCTCGGAGACTCATGGCACATTCGCGATTTGGCCAACAGCTTGAACATGACGGTGAGTGACGTCATCTGATCGGAGTACTTTTTTTGTAATGTGTTATACTGATTTCAGGATCAACCTCGTACGTCGTGGTCATTCCGTAATCAAATCGCCGGCTACGCTCAGCGATACACGGCCAATACGTCCGTGACGGTCGATGTTTTGACTGTTAAGGTTAGTTGGGTGTCGGCCAGAGGGGCACTCATCCGTTATCATCCACATTTAGGGTGCTGGTCATTTCGTTCCCAACGATCGACCTGGCCCGGCGCTGCAAATGATCGCCAACTTCATCGGGAACATTGCGAACTACTCTACAGCCACTGGAATCGATGTCACTCCCCAAGGACCTCCCCCCAGTACAGACACGGCCCCAACGACTACAATGACGACCACAACGACTACAATGACGACCACAACGGTTACCACTGGTGCAGGAGCGGCGAGTAGCTCGTTCCTTCTAGTCGTCATATCGGCAGTTTTGGTCAAGCTTTTGCTTTAGGAGAGACTTTTGCTGGTCTTATCCAATTGCTTAAGTTTACTGTAAACGCTTCTGCACTAACGCTTTGATCAAATCTGTTCAATAAAGGGCAAGATTCAGTCGTTAAGTACGGTGCTTAATGATACTGCATCATCGAGTGTGGTATGCATGACAGATGCCACCGGAAAGGAATAATAATCCGTTTAATTCAAAAATCTCTTTAGTCAATTGTAGCTTAACTATGTTCTGCCCTGTAATCCACGGGAAATCTGCTCATAGAAGCCTCTGATAAAATTATCATTGATGATCTCATAAACTCTAAAATTTTCTAATGATCCGAAAAATGCCGCTGTGACAACGTGAGAAATCATTCCAAGTAATTGAATAATTGTTGCCAGATGATATCACTTTGGCGCGTACTTCTAGTATTTATGGATTGAATAAAATGGAGCATATTTAAAGCAACTCTACACAGATCAACTGTAACGAGAACATTAGCTTCGCATTTTCGTTTGCCTTTGAGTCAAAGATGGATGCCAGAATATATTACATCTGTAACCAGTGCGTGACGACAAAGAAAAATGAGCGCGACGAAGAAGCGTCAGGCAAGACCGTCCATCTTTACAACAATGTTGCCGTACAATAGCAATTCCGGCGACGAACACTACCCCCAGATGCCAGGCGCAACGTTCAGTCAAAGTTCATGCAGAGAAAAAAAGCCACGCCTCGCAGCTCGTTCACTCCATTCTTCTATACCAAAGCACGACTGAACTCATCACGCAGAGATGACGCGGGATTGTAAAAATGTGGGAATATCGGTGCGTTAAGTACACCGATATTGATACCAATAATGCATACCACTAACTATCCGATATTCAATATTATGTGTGAAAAAGACTAAAATTCCACTGGACAAAGAGGGGAGGATGCGGCTGACATAATGAGATGCACTTTGGGGGGAATCGTTAAAATCCTATGGATAAAATTTGGTGAGAATCGAATTAGTTCTTTCCGAGTTATTGCAAAAAAATACAGTGCTTTATTTTGCGTCATCCTGTGAGTAACAGCAAGTAAATTTAAGGCACGTTTGGTCTTGGCCCTCTGTAGCAAGAAGAGTCTATCGACACTGCTCTTCATATACCGTTTTCACCTCGCTTCTTGTCGGCAATGCGGAGATCAGAGATCATCGCAGCGAGCCACTCGTTGACGGAACAGTACCTACAGCGTCTGTGACATCATTTCATCACGTCATAGTGATAATAATTCTCACTGCTCTCTATCTTCGTCAACCTAAGCCTAAGTCTATACTAAAGCAGCACCTCAACCGCTCACACCAACGGTACATCGCCTGAAGATAAAAACGAGAACAGCTTTTAGTATGGAATAGCAAATGAGTAATTCCACTTAGCTGAAAATTGCATCATAAGATTATCATCATGAAAGGGTGACTTTACGACATTACTATTGCCTTCAGACGTCGTAAATGTTCTTTTGATACGCCCAGACAGAACAAGGGTGACAATTCGACGTGTGGCCTTCTTGATGACATTAGATAAGAAGCAACCGTTAGCACGGCAGTACGCTCAATAAGTCATTTAGAGAGAATAACTCGCGGGCACACGCCCTGCCACTGTACGAACTGAATCATGATTCCACTACTAATAGCAGTTTTCCTGATAGCTTTCACCCCTTGCAGCGCCCAAAATGCTGCGGCTGACGAGATTAAAAACTTGCCTGGTGTCTCCTTCAACACCAACTTCAAGCAGTACTCGGGCTACCTAAATGCGAATCAGCAAGGAACATGGAAACTGCACTACTGGTCGGAGTTCATTCACATCTTTACATTTGACTGAATGATCTCGAGTATTTTCAGGTTGGTAGAATCACAAGGAAATGCGGCAACGGATCCACTGATTTTATGGCTGAATGGTGGGCCGGGATGCAGCAGCGTTGGTGGTCTGTTTGAAGAACTAGGTCCATTTTATCCGGAGAGGGATGGAAATTCGCTCTATGAAAACGTGTTCTCGTGGAATAAGGTACGTACGGTATACGTTAATTTGCGGCGATTGTTCAATAATCATTAATAACTGGAAAATAATCGGAATATGATCCATCATCGCGATTACAGTCCCGTAATTTAGCACTTCACTAATTGCAATTGTTTTGCGAAAGAGGCCGCAGAGGTTATTTCATAAAAACCATTGCAATAGCGGAATGACAAACGCGATGATCGACCAGAACACCGGATATAACTGGATGTAGTCGGAAAATGGCCAATCGCAGTTATTTTATGATGCGTCGCTGCTTGATGCTTTTTCAGAGATTCATCGCTCATTGATCCGATTCAGGTAGCCAATGTGCTCTTTCTGGAATCACCGCTCGGAGTAGGATTTTCGTACGATACGTCCAATCCGTCAAACGTTAAAGCCGACGACGATATGATCGCTTTGGAGAACTACCAGGCCTTGTTCGACTTTTTCACCAATGTACAACCGGCGTACGCTAACAAAACCTTCTATATCACCGGAGAGTCGTATGCTGGCATCTATTTGCCGACGCTAGCTCAACAGCTAGTCCAAGGCATTAATAACGGATCGTTTCCGAACAAGAATTTCCAGGTAATCTTGTCGTTTGCTTTTCGAAGCCGCGCTTATGAGTACGCTACATTTTTGTTTCGCTGGCTCTGCTGCAAAATGAGAGGCAGTGCGCTAGTGACATACAGTGACGTACGTCCAGTGTCTCCTCTATGTTCCGCGGAAATGATGGCGCGAACTTTGCATTGCCGTCCACGAACAAAGAATAGGCGGATGACCGGAACAATGCACGAACGGTATCGGACAGTCCGAGCCGTCCTTTCCACAATTATTTCTAACGATACTGTAGGAAGTCATACCTTAAAGACATTTTTATTTGTTTTAGCGTGAAGTTCGTCCTTGCCTAAATTACTAAAATAACACGATATGAAATTGGCCTGGTGTACCTCCATTAGAGCTGTATTCGAAGCAGTTGTGTGATGTTTACTGATGAGCAAACTTTTAGGGCATGGCTATCGGGAACGGCTATATGAATGTGAAGCACTTGACAAACTCATTGGTGCTCTGGAGCAACTATCATGGATTGATTGCACTCGAGTAAGTTATGCGACACATTTTATAAAACGTACATACTTACAATCGGATGTCATTTCATTTAAGACAGGTGCGGTCATCAACTGAAAGTAACACATTTTCCCCACGAAAGTCTCTTCTGATCGATGATCGCATTAATATGAAATGTAAATATACCAGCTGTATATTAATTAGTATAAAAATATCGATGCCAAGGAAGGACTGTATAAGGTTCCAGTACCTTTCGATTTTTTAGTTTAAATATCATTTCATTACGGCATCAGTTTATCTGAAATACACTGACAACTTTTGACATGGCTTTTATGCTTTTTCTATCTTACGAGGTACCCACGAATTTCATCGAAATAGACTCGCGTTCCTCGAGCGCTAACGTGGCCAATATTACAAAACCATTAATCAAGCTGAGATCAGATATCAATGAGAAAATTCTGGAAATCTGTACTTTAACTGACCCGGTACCGAAGTGAAAGGTTTTGATTAAAATTAAAATTGTCGGAATATACTCATAAATGTGTACAGTCTGATAGAGCAAAACGAATGATATCATTACTAAAATAAGAATGTCAATACGTGCCTACCTCTAACGGATGGAAAGATCTTTTATTGATGAAAAATGACTGTTTGCGGTCACGAATGTCATTTTAAAGCCGACTTCCTTACTGCTCCTTATTCGCTAACGATAATGAGAGACTTCCTTACTGCTCCTTATTCGCTAACGATAATGAGAGACTTCCTTACATTGTGGTGTATTGCAATAGAACAAGATCAAAACTCTATGTGTATTATAGGGATTGGGAGTCCATCAAGACGTCTTGCTGCAATAATCAAGACGTGGACAAATGCAACTTCTATGCCTTTTTGAAAACAACTGACAACCTCAATTTTTTATCCGATGGTTCTATATGCGGAAATTACGTACGATTCATTCAATTTTGTCACGTCAGTACATTAAAAACACTTTTCTGCAGGTCTATCAGTTGCTAACCGACCAATCGCCTCCTTGGCCAGCGAAGTAAGTGTCAACTGTTATTAAGGCTGCATTTGCATATATCTAATCTTGCTCTGCAGTCAGGATCAATATAACTTCTATCAAGACTGTTACGATCCGCTTCCAACGACAAGCACCAGCAGCCCTATGATCAACTTTATCAAAAGTCACCCTAACATCGCCGCGACGAATCCGCACGGAACAGCGGTAAGCTGATGATGGCTATGCTATTCACTATATCACAATTAGGCCTGTCAACAAATTTTTGCCTGTGTCAAAGTCAGTAATTGAGAGGCAAGCGCGAAAAATATGATCGCATGAAAACTCATCCTCTTTGTTTCGCCACTTCTGCCTACTAACATGTATTCATATATATATATATATACATATATGGACTAAACACTGATAGCAATGCGAAAATGCTTGCCATCTGTTAATGTTGCTCTTCACCATCGATTCTTTCATGCAATGGACCGTTTTCTATCCATTCTAGGCCAGCGCAATATCTTAGCTTTAGCGCGAGTGTAATAATTTCTGCACAGAAAAATATTCTATATTTTAATATTGATCCAAGCAATTCGATCTTAATTTTATGGTACTGACGCGCGGTGCTGTGATAGTTGGAATGTCGACAAATGAAAAATGGGTTTCAGTCGATTCTTTGGTACGATTCAACGGATAGTCAACGTGGCAATCCGTGTTGGAGCGATACCGCTACCGGTATTTTTCTCAATAAACCGGAAGTCCAAGCCGCTCTGCACATAAACAGCAACTGGCAGAATGCCGTCCAAACTTGGCACGACTGCAAGTAGGCAACTAACATATACTTTACTTCGATGAAAATTAATTATTTCACTCTTCAGTGATAACATATACGGCAACTACACGGTCAAATATATCGATACGACCTCCTTCTTTCAATACGTCATCAACAATGTGAAGGTGATTATTGACTCGTTTGATGCTCTTCTGAACACAGTCAAATGTTTCTTTTTTTCTCTCAGACTCCCAACTTTCGCATACTTGTCTACAATGGTGACGTCGACACGGTGTGTAATTACCTCGGAGACTCATGGCACATTCGCGATTTGGCCAACAGCTTGAACATGACGGTGAGTGACGTCATGGGATCAGAGTGTACACTATAAAATGTCGCAATGATTTTAGGATCAGCCTCGTACGCCGTGGACATTCCGCAATCAAATCGCCGGCTACGTTCAACGATACACGGGCCAATCGTCCGTTACAATCGATGTCTTGACTGTTAAGGTTAGTTGAGCGTCGGCCAGAGGGGCGCTCATACTTTACCATTCGCATTCAGGGTGCTGGTCACTTCGTTCCTAACGATCGACCTGGTCCGGCGCTGCAAATGATCGCCAACTTCATCGGGAACATTGCAAACTACTCTACAGCCACTGGAATCGATGTCACTCCCAAAGGACCTCCCCCCAGTACAGACACGACCACAACGACTCCAACACCCACCACTACAACTGCCCCGACGCCTTGCGCTTCCATCCCGACATCAACCACAACGACTGCAGCGTCTGTCACAACAGCCATAACGAACACAGTGTCCAACACTACAACCACGACCCCATCGACAACTTCAACGACGACTACAACGACTACCACTGGTGCAGGAGCGGCGAGTAGCTCGCTCCTTCTAGTTGCTACATCGGCAGTTTTGGTCAAGCTTTTGCTTTAAATAGTTTTTCGATTGCGATTTGTTCCCTGGCGCTTTTTGCGCTTGTTTTGTAGTCCAGTTGTTTGCATAGTAAATATTGCGATTGTCACACTGTTCGTGCGATCGCGTTGGTGACAATATAACAATCCTGAATGACTGAACCATAGCATACACGATATCACGGACCAGATTTTTTACTAACTTATTGTTCCTAAAGAAAAATTGCACAGCCAAAGATCATCGCCGGTCACATTCCGCAAAGAGAGATTATGTTCCTCTCAGCATTGATAACAACTTCGACGATCTTAGCCTAAAATGCGCTGATATGGCGTCAATTAATACATTCTGTATGGATTTGCCTATTGCTATTGCAAATTAGTAATGCAATCTGCGGTCGTAACTGTTCTTTTGATAAACCCAAACGGAACAGCGATGACAATTCGATTTATGACTTTTTTAATGGCATTAGATAAGAAGCAACCGTTAGCACGGCAGTACGCTCAATAAGTCATTTAATAGGAATATCTTGTGGGGACACGCCCTGCCACTGTACGACTGAATCATGATTCCACTACTACTACTTCTCCTAGTCTCTTTCACCTCTTGTAAAGCCCAAAATGCTGCGGCCGACGAGATTACAAACTTGCCTGGTGTCTCCTTCAACACCAACTTCAAGCAGTACTCGGGCTACCTAAATGCGAATCAGCAAGGAACATGGAAACTGCACTACTGGTCGGAGTTCATTCACATCTTTACATTTGACTGAATGATCTCGAGTATTTTCAGGTTGGTAGAATCACAAGGAAATGCGGCAACGGATCCACTAATTTTATGGCTGAATGGTGGGCCGGGTTGCAGTAGTGTTGGTGGTATGTTTGAAGAGCTCGGTCCATTTTATCCGGAAAACGGTGGAGGTTCGCTATATGAAAACGTGTTCTCATGGAATAAGGTACGTAGAGTATTCGTTAATTTGCGGCGACTGGTCAAAAATCAGAAATAACTGGAAATAACCGGAAAACGTTTAATCGCAGTTATTCTATGACACGTCGCTGTTTGATACTTTTTCAAATATTATACATTCATCCATCCGATTCAGGTAGCCAACGTGCTCTTTCTGGAATCGCCGATCGGAGTGGGCTTTTCGTATGATACGTCCAATTCGTCGAACGTCAAGACGGACGATGATACGGTCGCTTCTGAGAATTACCTGGCCTTGATCGACTTTTTCACCAATGTACAGCCGGCGTACCTTAACAGAACCTTCTATATCACCGGAGAGTCGTATGCTGGCATCTATTTGCCGACGCTGGCTCAAGTACTAGTCCAGGGAATCAATAACGGATCTTTCCCCAATAAGAATTTCCAGGTATTATTATCGTTTACTTTTCGAAGTCATGCTTTTAAGTACGCCACAATTTTGTTTCGCTGGCTCTGCTGCAAAACTGGAGGCAGTGGATTAGTAACATACAGTGGAGTACTTACAGTGTCTCCTGTATATACCGCGGAAAACAGGGCGCGAACTTTGCGTTGCCGTCCGCGAACGAAGGATGGGCGGGTTACCCGGATATTGCGCGAACAGCAATTGACAGTCCGCGCCATCTCTTCCATAGTACTTTCCGATGATACTGTTGATTAAGTCAGACTTAAAAGACATTTTGATATACTTTAGCGTTTCATTGTTACCTGAATTAAGCGATGTGAAACCGGGCTAATACGGTCAACGGAGGCTGTACGTGAAGCAGTAATTATATTTTCTGATTAACACACATGTAGGGTATGGCTATCGGAAACGGCTACATGAATGTGAAGTACTTGACAAACTCATTGGTGCTCTGGAGCAACTATCACGGATTGATTGCACTAGAGTAAGTTATGCGATAAGTGTTATAAAACGTACATATTTTCAATATGATATCACTCCATCTGATACAGGTGCGGTCATCAACTGAAAGTAACATATTTCCCCTACGAAAGTTTCATCTAAGCAGTGGATGTAATTACATAAAATGTGAATATACCTTGTGTATAATTATTAGCAAACAGAAAACGATGCCAGGGAAGGAGTGTAAAGAGTCTTAATTACATTTCAACATTTTGAGTCTAAATAACTATTTCGTTGCAAGACTGATTCGTTTTAAATACACTGAAAATTTTGATGCTTTTGTCCAGAGCGAGCTCGTGCGTAGTAAGGAAAGATATGGCAAAAACATAGATCCAGCAGAGACCAGAGATCAATGAGAAGTTCTCCAAACCTGTAAACTTCCACTGACTCGGTGCAGAAAAGAAAAGTTTTGAATCAAATTAAAGCTGTCGGAATATCCTTATGCGTAGGTGCAGTCCGATACAGCAAAACGAATTCTATCCTACCCTCTAAAAGGTGTCCATAAGTGACTACCTTTAATGGATGGATGGAAAGATCTATTACTGATGGAAAATGAATGCTTATGGTACTGCATATCATTTGAGAGTCAATTTCCTGAGCGCTCCTTGTTGGCTAGCGATAAAACGAGATCCCCTCACGTTGCGGCGTATTGTTATTAAACATGATCAAAATTCTTGGTGTATTACAGAGACTGGGAGAGAATCAAGACGTTTTGCTGCAATAATCAAGACGTGGACAAATGCAACTTCTACTCACATTTGAATACAACTGATAATCTCAATTTCGTATCAGATGGTTCTGTGTGCGGAAATTACGTACGATTTCTTCAACTTTGTCACGTCACTTCGCTAGAAACATTTTTTTCAGGTCTACCAAACCCTAACCGACCAATCACCTCCTTGGCCACAGAAGTAAGTGTCAGCAGTTATTAAGGCTGCATTTGCATACATCTAACCTTGTTTTGCAGTCAGGATCCGTACAACTTCTATCAGGACTGTTACGCTCCGCTTCCAACGACAAGCACCAGCAGCCCTATGATCAACTTTATCAAAAGTCACCCTAACATCGCCGCTACGAATCCGCACGGAACAGCGGTAAGCTGATGATGGCTATGCTATGCACCATAGCTAAAGGGGGCGTGTCAACAATTGTTAACGTGGGCCAAAGTCAGCTATTGACAGGCAAACGTGTCAAATACAGACGCATGAATACTCATTCTCTTCTACCTGTTGCCGCTTTCGCCTGATTTTATATGTATACATATAAGCTAAATACTGATAAAGATACAAAATGCTTGCCATCTGTTGATTTTGTTCCTCACCAACGATTCTTTTATGAGATGAACCGATTTCTTTTAACTTAAGGCCAGCGCAGCATAAGCGCAAGTGTAGTAATTTCCACACAGAAAAATATTCTCTACCCTGATACTGATTTAAGCAATTAGGTCGTAAATATACGGTACTGATGCTCGGGGTTGTGTCGCTACATGGTCGCTAAATGACAAATGAATTTCAGTCAATTCTTTGGTACGATTCAACTGATAGTCAACGTGGCTTTTCGTGTTGGAACGGCGGGGCTACATATCACTATTTGAATACCCCAGATGTCCAGGCCGCTCTGCACATCAACAGCAGTTGGCAGAATACCGTCAAAACGTGGCACGACTGCAAGTAGGCAGCCAACGCTTCGTTTACTTCGATGACGATCAATTGAATTACTCTTCAGCGGTCCCATCTACGGCAGCTACAAGGTCAAATATACCGATACGACCTCCCTCTTTCAATATGTCATCAATAATGTGAAGGTGTTCGTTGACGCTTTTGATGCTTTTCTGAGCAAATGCTTCTTTCTTCCTGTTAGATTCCCAACTTTCGCATACTTGTCTACAACGGTGACGTGGACACAATCTGCAATTACCTCGGAGACTCATGGCACATTCGCGATTTGGCCATCAGCTTGAACATGACAGTAAGCGACTTCATCAAACCGGAGTATATTCCATATAACGTCATACATTGATATCAGAGTAAACCTCGTACGTCGTGGTCATTCCGCAATCAAATCGCCGGCTACGTTCAGCGATACACGGCCAATACGTCCGTGACCGTCGATGTCTTGACTGTTAAGGTTAGTTGGGCGTCGGCCAGAAGGGCGTTTATTCATTATCATCCACATTTAGGGTGCTGGTCATTTCGTTCCCAACGATCGACCTGGCCCGGCGCTGCAAATGATCGCCAACTTCATCGGGAACATTGCGAACTACTCTACAGCCACGGGGATCGATGTCACTCCCCAAGGACCTCCTCCCAGTACAGGCACGACCCCATCAACTACAATGACGACCACAACGACTACAATTACGACCACAACGGTTACCACTGGTGCAGGAGCGGCTAGTAGCTCGTTTCTTCTAGTTGCCATATCGGCAGTGTTACTCAAGAAATTATTTTAAATAGTTTTTCAATTGCGATTTGTTCTTTAGCGATTACTGCGTATTGTGCTTCAGTTGTTCACATAGCAAATACTGCGATTGTCACACTGTCTGTGCAATCGCGTTGGTGACAGTAGAACAATCCTGAATGACTGAACCATAGCATACACGATATGATGGACTAGAATTTTTATACAAAGTGGACATTTATTTACTGTTTACAAAGAAAAAATGCTCAAGCAAAGATTATCGCCAGTCACATTCGGCTAAGAGAGATTCTGTTACTCTCAGTGGTCTTACATCACTAAAACCCGCATTATTGCACTTGGGATCAATGCAGGAGCCGAATCAGTGCAGGTTTTGGCTGGCTTCCATCGCCTACTTTTGCACTATTTGGAATCGCAGGTGTCAGCATAAGACACGCATAATGGTCATATATCCTAAGAATCGCATGAATATGATATACAGTATCAGAGCGAGATGTCAATTATATTCCAAAAAATAGATCTTTCACACATGATGAAAAAGTCGGTAAGCGCGCAAAGGGCAGATAGCTGCTTCAAAATTTGCCTACTAACAGCTAAATTTTGAATGCCTTAATAGTTATACGCGTTACAGTGGGAATGAAAGAAAGAAATTTTGATAGGTTCCATACAATTGAAGAGGAAGTTTGACATAACTCAAAAAATAAAATAATCAAAAATCTTACAATTCCTTTCTTAAAACTGATTTAGTACGTCGCAGTCTGTTCCCCCTAAAAGATGTTGATCGCTTACTTATTCAATTTTCACATGTTTGCTTCCAAAAATTTGCTTGCATGTTGATTTAATTGTGCATTTATTATATGTAAGCTTGATTGAAAATTCCTATCCATATACACATACAAATGTTCCATCAACACTAAATTTCGCCGATATGATCATGTAGCAGCATCGCTGAACCCGGATGTAAGCATATGGAGGTTAAGGATGACTACACAACCCCGCTATATGCAGGGCCGCATCATTGTAGCTTTTGGCTGGTTCCGCGAAGCTACAATCATGCGGGTTTAACCGTAACTTCGATGATCTCACCCAAGATGGCGGTCACATGACGTCGGTTGAAACGTTTTGTATGATATTCCTTATTGCAATTACTAATAAGTATTGCCTTCAAATGTCGTGACTGTTCTTTTGATACGCCCAGACGGAACAACGGCGACAATTCAACGGGTGGCTTTCTTGATGGCATAAGATAAGAAGCAGCTGTTAAGACGGCAGTACGCTCAGTAAGTCATTTAGTAAGATCTCGCTGGCACGCGCCCCGTTGCCATACTACTAAATCATGATTCCACTACTACTATTACTTCTTCTGCTCTCTGTCACCCCTTGCAGCGCCCAAAATGCTGCGGCCGACGAGATTACAAACTTGCCTGGTGTCACCTTCAACACCAACTTCAAGCACTACTCTGGCTACCTAAATGGGAATATGCAAGGAACATGGAAACTGCACTATTGGTTGGAGCCTACTCTAATGCGCACATTTGATTTAATGATCTCGAGTGTTTTCAGGTTGGTGGAATCGCAAGGAAATGCGGCAACAGACCCGCTAATTTTATGGCTGAATGGTGGGCCGGGTTGCAGCAGCGTTGGTGGTATGTTTGAAGAACTAGGTCCATTTTATCCGGAAAGAGATGGAAATTCGTTGTATGAAAACGTATTCTCATGGAATAAGGTGCGTACGATATTCATTGATTAGCGGGACTGGTCAAGAAATGGTAATAACCGGAAATATCTGAAAAAGGTGCAATCACAGTTACTTTGTGACATGTCACTGCTTGATGCTATTTCAGATACCCATTATTCATATATCTGATTCAGGTAGCCAACGTGCTCTTTCTGGAATCGCCGATTGGAGTGGGCTTTTCGTACGATACGTCCAATACGTCGAACGTCAAGACCGACGATGATACGGTCGCTTATCAGAATTACCAGGCCTTGATCGACTTTTTCACCAATGTACAACCGGCGTACGCTAACAGAACCTTTTACATCGCTGGAGAGTCGTATTCTGGCATATATTTGCCTACGCTGGCCCGAGTACTAGTCCAAGGCATCAATAACGAATCGTTTCCGAACAAGAATTTCCAGGTACTATTGTCGTTTGCTTTTCGAAGCCACGTCTAAAGAGAACGCCATATTTTTGTTCAGCTGACTCAGGTGCAAAATTGGAGGCAGTCGATTGGTAACATACAGTGGCGTTCTCACGGGGCCTTCTGTTGGTTATGGGGGAACGACGGCCTCTGCATAGCTGTCCGCGAACGAAGACTAGGCGCGCGAGCCGGACAATAAGCGAAAGGCAATGGACAGTTCGCGCCATCTTTACCACAGTACTTTCCGATGGTACTGTTGTTAAAGTCACATATTTAAGACGTTTTGATATACTTTAGCGTGAATTACATCGTTGCCTGAATTAAGCGATAGGAAACCAAGCTAATGTGGTCAACAGAGACTGTATGTGAAGCACTAACGATGTTTACTGATCGGAGACTTGTAGGGCATGGCTATCGGAAACGGCTACATGAATGTGAAGTACTTGACAAACTCATTGGTGCTCTGGAGCAACTATCATGGATTAATTGCACTCGAGTAAGTTATGGGACACATTTTATAAAACATATATCATTTCAATCTAATGTCGTTGCCTCTGCTAAAGGTGCGGCCATCAACTGAAAGTTAAATATTTCCCCAACGAAAGTCTCATCTAAGCAGTGGTTGTAATTACATAAAATGTAAATACACCCTGTGTTTAATTATTAATTAACTAAAATTGATGCTAAGGAAGGAGTGTGAAGAATCCTATTTTATTTCAACATTTGAGTTTAAGTAACTATTTTATCACGGCATCGATTCACTTGAAACATGTTGAAAATTTTGATACTTTTTGTCCAGAGCGAACTCGTGCGTAGTAATCAAAGATATTGCAAAAACAAAGATCAGGTTGAGATCATAGATCAATGAGCAAGTTCTGGAAATCTAAAATCATCAACTGACTGAGTACAGAAAAGAAAAGTTTTGGTTAAATTTTAAATTGTCGGTATATCCTCAGAAGTATATGCAGTACGATACAGCAAAACGAATGCTACCATAACCATATAAAATGTCAATACGAGACAGTTTCTAACGGATGAATAGGTTTTTAATTGATGAAAAATGAATATTACGGTTCTGCATGGCATCTGAAAGCCAGCTCCTTGAATGCTCCCAATTGGCTTATGATTATGAAAGCTCTCGTTGGGTTGCCGTGTTCTCTAACTGAACAAGAGCACAATTATTGGTGTATTATAGAGATTGGGAGAAAATCAAGACAGTTTGCTGTAATAATCAAGACGTGGACAAATGCGACTTCTCCGCTCATTTGAATACGACTGATAACATGAATTTTAACTCCGATGGTTCTGAGTGCGGCTATTACGTACGATTCATCCAATTCTGTCACTTCACTTCGTTAGAAACATGGCGATAGTTTGCAGGTCTACCAAACCCTAACCGACCAAACACCTCCTTGGCCAGCGAAGTAAGCGTAAGCTATTATTTATGTTCCATTTGCGTTTATCTATCCTTGTTTTGTAGTCAGGACCCATACAACTTCTATCAGGACTGTTACGATCCGCTTCCAACGACAAGCACCAGCAGCCCTATGATCAACTTTATCAAAGGCCACCCGAACATCGCCGCGACGAATCCTCACGGAACAGCGGTAGGCTGATGATGGCTATACTAACAACCACAGCAAAACGGGCGCATCAGCAAATTTTTGGGTGGGCCAAAGTCAGTTATTGACAGTCAAATACGGACGCATGAAAACTCATCCTCTTCTTATTGCTCATAATATTACAAATTCTGATTCAAGCAACTCGGTCTGAAGTATGCGGTACTGATGCGCGGAGTTGAGCTGTGGTCAATGGAGTGTCGACAAATGACATGGATTTCAGTCAATTCTGTGGCACGACTCAACGGATAGTCAACGCGGCAATCCATGTTGGAGCGAGGACGCTGTTACTATTTATCTGAATAAAGCAGAAGTTCAAGCCGCTCTACACATCAACAGTAGCTGGCAGAGTACCGTCGGACAGTGGAATGACTGCAGGTAGGTATCATCTTTTATTGTACTTCGATGGCGATCAGTTAAATGAAGCTTCAGCGATCCCATCTACAACAGCTACACCGTCATATATACCGACACGACCCCCTTCTTTCAACATGTCATCAATAATGTGAAGGTGTCCATTGACGCTTTTGATGCTTTTCTGAGCAAAGTCAAATGCTTCTTTCTTCCTCATAGACTCCCAACTTTCGCATACTTGTCTACAACGGTGACGTGGACACAATCTGCGATTACCTCGGAGACTCATGGCACATTCGCGATTTGGCCATCAGCTTGAACATGACAGTAAGCGACTTCATCAAACCGGAGTATATTCCATATAACGTCATACATTGATATCAGAGTAAACCTCGTACGTCGTGGTCATTCCGCAATCAAATTGCCGGCTACGTTCAGCGATACACGGCCAATACGTCCGTGACCGTCGATGTCTTGACTGTTAAGGTGAGCTGGGCGTCGGCTAGAGGGGCACTCATTCATTACCATTCGTATTCAGGGTGCTGGTCATTTCGTTCCCAACGATCGACCTGGCCCGGCGCTACAAATGATCGCCAACTTTATCGGGAACGTCGCGAACTACTCTACGGCCACGGGGATCATTGTCACTCCTCAAGGACCTCCAACTTCAAGCTCAACCACAACGGCTCCTAGTGGTGCAAGAGCGGCTAATAGCTCGTTTCTTCTAGTTGCCATATCGGCAGTGTTACTCAAAAAGTTATTTTAAATAGTTGTTCAACTGCGATTTGTTCTCTAGCGATTACTGCGTATTGTGCTTCAGTTGTTCGCATAGTAAGTATTGCGAGTGTCACACTGTCTGCGCGATCACGTTGGTGACAGTAGAACAACCGAAAACGACTGAACGTAACCATACACGATATGATGGACCAGATTTTTTTCAAAGTGGACATTTATTTACTGTCTGCAAAGAAAAATCACGCAACCAAAGATCATCGCCGGTCACATTCGGCAAAGAGAGATTCTGTTGCTGTCAGTGTTTATAATAACTTCGATGATCTTACCCCACATGGCGGTGATATGACGTCAATTGATACGTTGTATATGCAAAACATCAGCATGGAAGGCACGCGGCAAACATGCCTTCCTTATCGCGCCGTGCGGTCGAGTGAAACGGTTAAGTGACTGGTCCAGTCCCTACCACGTGCATCTGTTTGGTTCGTCAACGTATACCGTATGTAGCGGGGCAATAGCTGCAGCGTGCGTTGCTGGATGCGATTGGCTGTTTGATTTTTGTGCCGGACAGTATTCGTAATCGAAGGGGCGCGCCCCTCTATGATCACTAACTGTTCGGATGTAGAAGATTGACGTTTCGCTGAGCAGAATGGCGGAAACTTGCTCGGTTTGAAGTTTGTAGGGAAGTTACAGGGAAGTTTGACACCCCCAGGCACCGTGGTGCCAGTTGCGCGTCTGATCACCTGATGCACGTAGTTTTGTCTACGTGCAGACCACTCTTACCTGTTTATCGCTCTGTTTTTCTCCCTTCGCCGCGTTCGGTAGGTCTTGATATCCTCCAGTCGCGTCATCAGCCCGCACACCATCGCCGTCTTCAATACTTAACCGCCCTATTGCAGCAGTCTTCTGTCAATTCTACTCTCTTCATTTTCGTCATATTACTATTTCTTATCATCTTTGAACATCGTCTTCGCTTCATCCATCGTCTAATATTGCGTCAGTCGATAAGATGGAGCCCCTATGTGATCGGTTGCGCACCATTTTCGGCGATGACCGCGTCAACGTCGATGAAGTTGAACATGTCTTGTCGCAGTACAAGAGCAACGAAGCTGACTGGGCCAAGTACGCCATGTTCGACGATCACAAGTAATAATTTCACGTTGCCTTTTCGATGAAGAACAAGCTCTTATAATGATTTGCGCATTTCAGATACACCCGAAACTTGGTTGACAAAGGCAATGGCAAATACAACCTGATGATTTTGTGCTGGGGACCGGGTATGGGCAGTAGGTTAGTTCTACAAATTTTGTGGATGCGCGTCAGGAAGTTAATCGCGTCAGTCTTTAGCATTCATGACCACACCGACTCGCACTGTTTCGTGAAAATTCTTCAAGGCACTTTGCTGGAGACACGCTACGAATGGCCAGAAGCCAAACCCGACGAAGACGCTTCCGAAGAGGGCCGTCCGATGGCCGAAATTGGTCGCACATCGTACGAGATGAACGGCGTGACTTACATGAATGGTACGGTAGTCGGCGGCGTTGCGCGATAAACACCTCTCATTGCTACTTAGAGGTGGGCGTGGAGAGTATGGGGAGATGGGCATCACCCATCCCAGACGGGTTTGCAACTTTGGGGACTGGGATCTAGGAATGCAGAAGTTTTTTTAGTTTTATAAGGGGAAACTACTATGTTTTTCCGGCGTAATGGTGGACGATCAGTTGTTAAAAAGGGTCGTCTAATCGAGGACTTTTTTGAATGAGCACCAGACAGAATGGGGTCATGAATCTGTGGGGGGGGGGGGTGCGCACCTCTTAAACACCTAACTTCTCTATCCCCATGTGTCGACCGATGCCTACCACTGCTACTACTGTCAAATTATAGACACGATCGGTCTTCACCGAATGGAAAATCCAAGTCACACTGAGGGAACCGTCAGTCTTCATCTTTACATTCCTGCGTTCGACCACTGTCAAATGTTCGACGCGCGCACCGGTAGACGCAGCACGTGTCAGGTGACTTTCTGGAGCGAATTCGGCGAGAAGATCGACGTTCGCCAGAAAATCGAAGAGCGCAAGAAGCAAAAACAAGTCGTTGTCCAGCCATCACTGACTTCATGAACATAATTTTAGCTTCCGTTGTGGATTCTATTGTGCCATTTTCTCATGTTGAGATCATATCTACTGTGTCATATTATCTGTAAGTACATTTCGCCTTCTATTTTTTGCCAGTCTGTTTGTGATTCGCTGCTCATTGTATCATGATGTCTGTTCTCAGACAGAAATAGGTCACTTGAATAGTGCAGCTTGCCTGTGAATGAAGCCGATGCTGGCTGGTTTCTGGGAATGGACGTTTCGTGTCATCTCTCGTCGTCCAAAGAATGGTTTAGTCAAAGTCCAAGGACGCTGAATTCTGTGGCGGTTAGCCAAAAGTGACGTTTATCACGCATACAGTCTTGAACAATACAGGAAAGGAAGATATTCTTCTCTGTTGCATCATCTTATGACAAAGCAGTCAAAAGCAGCTACGCAAACGACGATTTTTGCCCTGGACGCAGTTTTTTAACGAGTTATTTATGCGTACTTGGCATATTTACCACAGCGAACGAATATTGCTCGCAACAGCTTAATTCAAATGATGAACGGCTTATTAAATGGTCATATGCCGTGATCATCGTTGGAGATCGCTGCACTATTGAAATGTCTATAAGAGGGACGGGTTGTTTTAGACGTTATTTGATATACAGGGGGTTAGTTGAGACTGCCGGAAGTAAGCTGACACTACCTGGCGGCCCATGGTGATAAGTGATAAGAGACAGGCGCCGAAAGCGGCCGGCACCTTTCGGAAAGTTCGATTATCCAGCCTCTGATCGTGAGAACAACAGTGGTGACTGCATTGGCCAAAAGGCAAACAAGCAGCAACCTACGCTCGTGATTAAATGAGTAATACATTCCTTTGCATTCTTATGAGCAATTTTTGCTGTGGCATTCATTCACAACCAAAAATAAGAATTTCTGTTCGGTCGCATTCCGAATTTTCTCCAAATTTCGAGAGCTGCGGACAGGCTTTTTGAGGATCGTCATCGCAATGCCAATGTGTTCGTAGAGAGACTACTTGTGAGTAAACGAACAATTACCACGTTTTCTCGACTAAAATCCCATGAGTTGAGGGGAAATTGTAAGGGCCATGTTGAAGTAGGTGCGCCGTATCGCATTACAGGGTGGCACAAATTTAAGTACACATTTTAAAAGGCATTTGAGTTCGTAAAATGCTACGTATTTTTGCGCCACCCTGTAGAGTTGCGCCTACGTTCAGATAATGTTGCTAAGGAAAAGACTGGAAGAGCAAACAATTTTGACAGCACGAAAATGAATCCTATGGGAGACGACTTATTGTCGAGAAAATTTGATCGAAATGCGGCAAACAATCTATCAGACGTGACGCATGCGTACTTACCTATCTTTACGGACCAGTGTCATATTGTGTACTTTAGTGAATATTGTACTTTGCAACATACAAGCATGGCGTTAGTTATGATTTTAGCTAAAGTATGCGCTATCAATTAAACCGGCCCAAGATGATTATAGACTGCGTCATGTTTTCTGTAGGAGGTCTGTTCGAATGCCAGAAGAGTTTGATGCTATATTCATGCGCGTCATCCGCGACGCGTAGACCATCACTCTTTTGACATGTATCAGATAGCAAAGTCCAATACTTAGCAAACACGCCGACAACAAAGTTACAACATTTACACAAACGAAAAGCGACAGTGCTGAAAGCGGGCGAGAGCGAACTGAACAACAACCAACAACCAATCATCACTGTAATTCACTTTCTCGGCGCTTTGTAAGCGCCCGCTGAGAAGATGAGGAGATTCTGTTTGACCTTGCGCTGGAGGAAGGCGTTGACAGTTTCGAGAGTGGGGCCCTGCTGGCCGGGACTGGAGACCATACTGAGGAGGGAGTGGACGCGTTCGGTCTTGAGAGAGTCCAAATTGGCGAGAAGACCGGAGACATAGGTCCAGTACATTTCGAGGGCGTCGACATCTGACTCCTGGCGACTCTGTTCATCATCGCTATCGGAATCGGCGGTTTCTGCGTGGGCCTGCATGCGCTCTGTGGAGGGGGCGGAGGAGCAAAGCGTCCAAGTGTCCGAACCCGCCGGCCGCTGCTCGAGCAGGCCCGCGATCTGCCACCATTTTGCGCGACGACGCACCGTCGACGACCGAGCGGTTAGTCGCGCGCTCAGCTCATCCGTCGTCCATGTTTCTATAGGCGTAATTGGCGCTTAGTTCAGGGATACCGTAATCGCTGTGCGATGTAAGTTACGAAATCACTGCTGTCGTGTATGTGTTTTTCCGGTGCGTGTGGGGCTAGTTGTTGTGTACCATGCACGTGTTAATTTGCTGTTCCCATGCTGTTCGAATAATGACATGGAAAAGCCGTCATCCCACATTACATTTCTGCAAGTTTAACGTCGTAATTACTTAATCAGTAACAGGAAAACCGTCTCCCTTGAGGATTTCGCTTGACGGTATCTGTGCTAAAGATACGCTTAAGTTGATATTCTACGGTATCCTCTTGGATCTTCCTTATTGATAAAAGAAATGTAGACTATAACCATCGATTTAATTTCGAAAAATCTACGCACCCTTTTCTTGGAAGAGCCAAATGATCGCGGCGAGTGCGGGGCTGACGGTGAGGATGACATCTCGCTCATCGATCTCCAACTGAACTTCGACGCTGCCCATACTGGGGATCCATTCTAAAGTGCGTGACGCCTTGAGCATCTGGAAGCGCTGGTTGTACGAGGCAAGGCCGAGCTGCAGCGCGTCCGGCAGAGTCAGTCGCTCGTCGCGTTGTTTCGGCCAAAAGTGAGCCGACAGGATCCGTACCGACACCGGAAATGGCTGAAAGAAAATCACTTTCGTTCTCTCGCCCGCAGAAATACGCGGCGATTCAATCACACCCCGACTTTTATACTCAATTCTGATAGTACGAAAATTCATTGCCCTAATCTATAATTGGAAACGTTTAGAAGATATGTGAACAACTTCTATTAGCATGTATGTGCCAGCAAAGTTTTAAAATCAAGTCCTACAATTCTATACTCGGGCTTGAACAGAAAATGAAAAAGTTAGACATCATAAGAGCAGCTATCGCTACTTCGGTCGAATCGTGCTAAAAGCAAACTAAAACTGAATTAAAACTCGTTAACTCTAATGTCATTCAGGCGACTGAAAAGAGTAAGATGTTGATGAAATACAAGTCAAATTTTGAGAGACAGGTTAATTTGCAAATTTCAAAACTCGCGCCATTTAAAGAGGACATACGCGCGCAAGGGTTTGAAGCATGCAAATAATAATGTACCGTAATCTGTTTTCGTGGTGATACCAACTCCATACAGTTCTTGGAATTATCTCGCTTCCAATAGCACTCACTTGTTGGCATTAAAATTACGATCAAATTAATTATTCTTGGCATTAGAATATAACACTAATCAAAATAATTTCAAGAGCTTTATATAATTAGTCTTGCCATGAAAACAATTTACGATATATTCATTTTTGCGCGTTATGAACTCGATTGAAGGACATCGCCCAGCAGTAGGACTATACCAGGTTTTGGTGTTGTGCAGCAAAGTCGTCGATGCGCGCAGAGTCCTTGATATCTTTGAGCATGACCTCGCACTGCTGCAGCTCAGTCTCGCCAAAGCGAATCTTCAGCATTTCCAAGTAGCGCAATTCGGCGTCGATCTAATAAAAAAACGCAATATTTATGGCACCTTCTTCCGTTTGAGTGCATTGAACGGACACTTCCCGTCTACTTGTTCGCACTTTGACTTTTCGTCTTTGCTCGCAGCGCAAAAAAGAATCTGCTGCTTATTTTATGTCTACATGTCAATCGAGCAAAGATCAAAAACGAGACAGTCTATTTATCGTCGACTGACTTTTTGCCATTAATGCGAATTTTACTGCGCATAAAATACTTACGAATTTTCGTTAAAGATGATGAAAGTCTTATCATTTGGATTCACTTGAAAAACCACTAAACAACAAACAAATTGCCTTATTTTGATTTTCTCTCAAAGGCGTTAAAATAAAAGGGTATCAATTTCGTTTTCGGCTTTGAGCCAAAGAAAAATGAAAAACCAAAGTGTGGGGAGGGACGCAAACAGAGTACATACGTCGTGGTCCCTAGACTTGAGCAAGCGCTCAGACAGCAGCTGGCGGTACTCCTTGACGAACAGGTCTTTACTACCGTATACACCAATCAGCATGGAAATCAAGTCGGCCGATCGTCGCGAACGTCGACTGTCGTCTGCAACAAATTAAAATGGGATGGGAGATGAACGCGGAAGAATGGCTAGAACTCGCATCCCCCACTAACGAAAAACGTTTCCTGATTAGTATTTAATGCGGCAGTTATTCTTACAACGCACTGATTGCATCGTTCTTTTATTTTATGTTTCATCTCTTCATTTTATCTGATTATCATTGCCTAATATGCTCCTCTATCGACACTTTTTGATTAATATAATTGATTTCCTCGCAACTTAATATGACGGCTCAAAATGAGGCAAAGGACAAGAATGTTAAAATGACTCCTTGTATTTAGCGTTCATCAAGAAAGGTATACAGTAGGTGGAGGTATAAGTTCGAGAGAACGAGGGGAAAGATCTGCTGACCGACGGGTGCGTCGACGGGATCGGGCGACCATTTGGTCCAATCCTGCTGCGAGGAGAGGTCGAAGTCATCGACATCGTCAGGGTCGGCATCAGGATCGTCGAGCGCCAATCCTTCTCT
Organism: Plectus sambesii; assembly: GCA_002796945.1. Lineage (NCBI taxonomy): Eukaryota > Metazoa > Nematoda > Chromadorea > Plectida > Plectidae > Plectus > Plectus sambesii. The sequence continues at coordinate 5,826 of NIUQ01000139.1, read as the reverse complement.
TTTGCACAATTCAGCGCCCAATTCATCTTGTCGTTGATCGGTCAGAAACGACACGATACAGCGTACCGTATCTGTTCTATTTCTAAAGCAGAGGTGGTATGGGTCAAGCCGAGCGACCGAAATCGACGTATCAGAGGAGAGAGGGTATAAAATCGAACTGTAATGCAGTAAATGTGCTTCGGATATCAGAGAAACGTGGGCGAGCTTGTCGAACGAATACCGTTAATGCATTATTAATTCTTTCATTTTAGCGTAACATGATCGAGAACTTTTGGAAGCATGTTCGTTATAGGAAAAAACCCCAAGTTTGCCGAATTTAGCAGTTCCCGCAGCAATCCTAGAACTGAACTGGGAGAACAAAAATCGCCGTTTCAGGGAGTGAAACGCCTTTTTTACAATGACTCCCCACACAACGATGCTTTCAGGATCCCAAAATCAGGGAGCGATAGACATTTTCTGATGATCAGGCAGGAGAGCTTTCCGAAAGGTGCATTTGAAAAGGATTTTGAGCGAAGAAAGGCATTTACCGCAAATACTGGCGTATTGGTTGACATACAGCTTGCATTATCACGCCACTCGGGTCGAGAATCCGCAAACTCTTAACGGCCGAGGTATACGCGTTCAGCACATCATCCGTATTCACACCTGTAAACTATTTTGCATTGAGTAAAAGCAATTCATACTTCAACATCGTAGTTTCCATGGAAGTGACATCATGATTTGCCACTGTTGCGGCGGGATTTTATGGCTTACCGAAATTTACGATTAATTCTTTGATATACACATATAACATTGCTGACCCTCAGGAGTGAACCCGATCGAGGCGGGACCGAGCTCGATTTTCTAGTTTACGATGGGAAAATATCGATTACAATTAACTCAAAATTTCTTCGTCAGGAAGAAAGAGGCAAAAGGAATACCGTACGACGTCATAATATGACACGGGAACTGCGCACATGCCGTTGTGGTACCATAATCAGTTTCCTATGACTCATTGTGATAGATCGATTAACAGAGAAATTGATACAAACGAATGAATTATATGTTATTGTTTTCTACTTATAGCTGCAAAAAGCGTCAAATTACAAGAATGATTCGACAATTAATAATCGTATTCGATTTTCCCGCGTGTAGTTTCTCGCCTGGAGACAACGTTAGTTGTGATTAGCGCGTGAAGCCTATCGTTGCGAGACAAGAGCTTTACTTTCTTCATACAGAGGAAAAAATTGAATATATTATTCACTACAATGTGATAGGGCAAACGGACTGCAATCTGAAGTTCTATATCAGTAACAGCAAAACTGTTTCCCCTGAGACTTTCCTTGACGGTACCCGTGCTTAAGATACACTTAAGTTTGAGTTCTACGGTATCCTCTTTAGCTTTTCATTACTGATTGAAAAAATGTAAACTATAGCCATTGATTCAATTTCGAAAATTATGACAATAACTTATAATTATGAAAATTATGACAATAACTCACCAATATGCAACAATCGCTGACTGACATCGCGCTGCAAGCTGTCCGTGAGGTGAGCTCGTAAGAGAGCGCGATCTAGGCACGTTGCCAAATCCTGCAGCGCCGGTGAGCTGTCGGGAAAGTCGACGACAATATCAAACAGCTGCGAAATCAGTCGGCGTCCCACCGAGTCGAACAGAAATGCTTCCAGTCGATCCGTCTGTCTGTGCAGTGCATCGCTGTTTGCGCACATTTCGCCCAGCCATGGAAGCAGTGCGCCTCGAAGCCACTATAAAAGTTAACGAACTCATTGATTTATGCAACCAATGATCCATATGCTACATAGCTTTTAAGATGTATACAAGCATTCATGTGCAGTAGAAATCGTTTATACCAGTTACGCTCATAGCGGTCACATTTGACAGGTCCCGAATTTGCTGTCTCCTGTGTTTTGTACAGGACAAAACCCGGTCATAATTGTAATCGCTCATAGCGGTCTAAATCTGTCGGACTTTCTTTTATCGGTACAAGCGATTTCCACTGTATCTAACTATATGAAGATCCAGTTAAACATGGATATAAGAGAACTATTGTATTCTCATATTTCTGTGCACGACCGTAGATGTGATCATATAGTAAAGATTGTAATGACTTCATTCAGCTTACTCGGACCAAATCGTCTAGATGACTCGACGAAAAGTCGCCGGAAATGTAGACATTCTTGACCTTCTTTTCGACGGTGCCGAACGCGACCCGCACCGCCGTGTGATTTGCGAGCCGGTCTAACAAATGAAGCCGCGCCCTTCAAAGTTTATATCGTTTATTCTACCAATGGATTTAAAATGAGGACGTACATCTTCTCAATAATGCTGCGAAAGAGCTGCAACAAGTGATGACAACAACAAGACGACAGTTCCTTTCCGCAACCATGGCAAGCGTCGCTCTGGTCCTCACCAAAATGTGCTGCAAAGATGGAGTTATTAGATTCATGTCTTGAAATGGCGAAATAGAGGTGAACCATTGCCCATTCAACATGCTTCGAAGGGTTAAGCTTGCAAATTAAATATACGCCTAAGCCTAAATGCTCGTTCAGAGTTGATGGAAGCTCCTGATTACAAGTTCAAACACGCGTGGAATATATTACTAACTGTCTCCTGCTAATATTATAAAATGATCCGCAATAAAATCTTCTACAAAAAGTATATCACAGGCAAGGTTTTCGCCAACCCTAAACAGGCCTTAAGCCTTCATGAAGCATCGTGAGCCAGCCATGACCCCATGAAAAACGTACCGGATCCCTGTAGCTTCGAATAAACATCGAAGCCCACTTGAAAAACTCGCTCAAGAACTCGCAGCAACTTTGGTACAAGAATCGGGAAGATGACCACTTTTATCTGAAGACACAGCTCGGGCACTTGCGTCTCGTCGGTACACATCTGCTTGAAGCGTTCATAGCTATGGCCGACGATGTTTAGCGCTTCGTCGAATGCCGTTAGCACACTTTGAGCAGAGCCTTCCTCTTCATCAACCGCCGCGATCGCATTCGTCCACTCTCCGTTGACTGTGTCAGCTAGTGTCCGTCGAAACTGGCAGCACGCCAACTCCGATGCCGCTCTATCGCCTTGCACCTTGCGCAACAACGAATAAGCTCGGTGAAAGCTTTCTTCGGACAGCATTCTCCTTAAAACGTGAGTTACAATTTTGGCATCGGTTATCGAACACAGAAATCGACATCTAATCAGAGCAAATACTTCTCGTTCGATAAATTTTTGCCCTATCTACGCTCAGACTCTCGCTTTTGTCAACTGTTACATTAGCGGAGCTGCTTGAGTGTAGTAGTTGCCATCTTTTGAATGTTGCAAGTATATTTGTAACATTCAAAAGCTTGTCATTCGAACGTTGTTGTCTTACTGTCACACCCAACTGTTTCGTCGTGAGACCAATCATTTATGAGTAAGATTCAGTTACCGCAGTAGTATTCAAAGTACGGTCGACATGAAGACAACCCTTTGCCTTGATTTTCACCTTTAAAAAAAGTAAAACACATTGTTCTGGAAGTAACAAAATCCGAAGACGATTAGGAAGCAGCGTTGCAACTTGTTTTAACAGTTACTGTATAGTATGGATAGAATTATTGATTTTAGTAATTAATTTTATTTCCAAAAAATTCATTCAAAGTTCCCCAGGTATCAATACAAAGTGTCGACGATCGAGAGGCGTTATTGGACCGATGGCGATCAACTGCTGGATCGAAGCATTTGTAATTAAAAGAATAAATTTTCATATGGATTTGCGATGACACTCGACAAGATACATTACTTTTTGCCAACTCTTTACTATTGACCCGACATGATTTCAGATGGCCACACAAACAGTGACATAGCATGTACAATAATCAAGGGCGGTACTAAGGTCGCAAACAGTAAGAACACAACATTCGCATTAAATGTAAACAGCGAAAGCCGAAATAACCGAGCACGATAGCCATGTATACTCTACATAGTCTTAACATTAAGGCATCATTTGTGTTCAATCGATGAATAACAGAGACGTAACAGTGCGAACAGAAGCAGAATAACAAATATAAACAAAGCAGAATGAGCCGTAAATATAGCATTCACAGATAGCCGCAATAATTAGTAATCATAAACAGGCAATTTCAATAAGTATCTGAAACAGAGCAATGTGGAAAGTTACCACTTAATGTCAACAAAAATTGATACTGAATAACGCTACATCAACATTAGCGTCATCCAGTATCGATTTTTGTTGGCATGCAATGACAGCCAAAAAATTCTATAAAAACAACAATTTTTGCATTTTTTTGGTCATTTTCTGTGTTGCCTTTAAGGTCACAAATATATCTGCAATATTACTGGTGACTGCGTACATCAAATTATGCGGCCAGTGGTAGCGAATGCAATAACAATGCGAAAACAGCAATGTGGGCGATAACGAATTATCAGTTCAAAACAACGATCAAGCCAATCGAATTACCGCTGACATATACTCAAGCTTATATTTGCTGATTTTATGGCTATGAGTTTCTCAGTCGTCAGTTTTTATCATTCCTGCTTACAGAAGTCTATATACCCTCAGCCAATCTTCTCAATCTGGTACATTGAATTTAGCCATGCTCATCATAGAATTAAAAAATATTATTCATGAAATGAACGTGAATGTGATTAAGTTGTTCATAAACTGATTGTATTCATAGTTTTTCCAAAAATTCAGACCATTCAAAGCCGTTCTCTCCCCTCGCCCAAGCTCTTGCTAAAGTCTGGCTTGATACTATTTAACACACAAAAGTTGCAGCCCGCGATGCATTTAAATTCAAATTTTCTCATGGGCAAAATGACCCCGAGTTACCGAATAATTTAAAAGACAATCTGCGTACCCAACCTGGCTGTTCCACCTATATTAAATCGCGAATAAGTGTTATGTATTGTTTGTCAGCNGACCCCGAGTTACCGAATAATTTAAAAGACAATCTGCGTACCCAACCTGGCTGTTCCACCTATATTAAATCGCGAATAAGTGTTATGTATTGTTTGTTTGCTGTCAGCTGAGACGAATACGGTAATCTGTTGGCGATAATGGCAAGTAACTGACAATCACTAGTGCCTGAATTGAAGGAGAATCCATAGCACAGATTACTAATACGGCACATGTTGATGCACATGTGTAGTGGAACCGTTGATTGACTTAGCCAGTAAGAAGTGATGTTGTAGTAGCCGAAGCTGTAGTGATCGAACTTTGATACTGAAACATGAGAAAAAAAGTTTAGTGAACCATTAAATATCAGTCACAATTTACACGGATTGGCATCCCAATCCGCCACTTTTCCACTAAACTTCTTCATCTCTGCATTCAATGCAAACTTAATATTGGGGAGGCTGAACGCCAGGGTGACGAAGCTGAATGCAAAAGTGACCAACTGGCTATAGAAGACAGTGTCAATATATTTATGGTATAGTCGAAACCGGATAAGCGGACATTGACCCAATGAGAGAAAAATGTCCGCTTATCCGATTTTGACTGTATTCCAATCAGAAAGAGCTACATGTCAAATCGCTCTCTGATTCTAATCTCGACAAAATCATATTATGGTTAAAAAGAGCAGCATACACAGGAAGCAAAAGTAGACAATTTCAAATTATTCATAAAAAACTAAGGTGAACCTTGAAAATACGATTCAAAGAGATGATTACTAATTTTTTTAAAAGTATTTTACAAAGTGAACATGTAAATAAGGACGAAGTTCAAAGAAAAAGCTTAGACATACCTGATCTTTCTGCAATCGTTGTCGTATTTTCTGAAAAATGCGTTTGAGACAGCATGTATTTTGGCCTCAATATTTTCAAGTTTA